>JAVYIG010007185.1:0-105850 GCA_035222895.1 Strongylocentrotus droebachiensis | reverse complement strand
CGCTGGGGGACTCAGAGTAACGAATTTTAAGATATTTATCAAGACTCAGAGAATAATGTGGATCAAACGGTTGCTCTATGGAGAAAAGTATTCAGGTTGGAAAGTAACCTTTGACCACTTTTTCAGATCACTGGGGGGTCGAATTATATTTCTTTGTAATTATGATATAAATAAAATGGACTTGAAGGGTATACCATCTTTTTATAAAGACATGTTGAAGGCATGGCAAGAATTAGATAAATGCAGACACTTTGGAGAAAATAAGAATAATCCGATTATATTTAGCAATAAGTGTATATGTCTCAGCAATAAAACATTTTTTGATGTCGAACTATTTCAGAAAGGTATACTTCAAGCATCAGATATAATTGTCAGAGGTCATTTAAAACCGATCTTACATTTTTTAAATTTGGGTTTTGAAACTAAAAGCTTGCTTAGAATTCAAAAGATCTTTTCAGCAATTAGAAACGATTGGATACAAAGTGATTTTATGGAAGTGGACACTGAAAATTTTGAAATAGAATTGATGATATTTGGACGTTTACAGAAACTATGTGATATAAAATCTAGGCGGTTATATGATTACTTCACTGAAGACCTTCAAAAAGAGTATACATTACATGTTACAGATGGCAACTGTCAATTTGATCTTGGAATGACGGAGTTGAAAGAAACATTCACAAGGATGAAATGTGCAATGCTTTGTAATAAACATAGAGAGTTTCAATACAAACAATTACAAGGGGCTGTATATACGAAAAGAGAGCTCTTTAAATTTGGTTTTGAGTCAGACCATTTTT
The DNA here is from genome assembly GCA_035222895.1 of Strongylocentrotus droebachiensis. NCBI lineage: Eukaryota > Metazoa > Echinodermata > Echinoidea > Camarodonta > Strongylocentrotidae > Strongylocentrotus > Strongylocentrotus droebachiensis. The sequence continues at coordinate 105,050 of JAVYIG010007185.1, read as the reverse complement.
GTTCCTTTTGTAGACTAGAAGTAGAGACATACCAACATTTATTTTTAGATTGTCTTAAAGTTAAAAGATTATGGCAGGAGGTAATTCAAAAGTTACATTTAATCGAAATTGACATTGATGATTGGAAACCCATTTTTATGGGAATATCCGGCAATACTGCGAGAATATTTGTAATAAATTGTATCATATTTTTAGTAAAGTATATCATTTTTATTTCTAGAAAAGAAGGAACTTTGCCATCTGTACAGAAAACAGTACATATGCTTAAAAATTACAGAGACGAGGAATACAAAATGGCCTTCAAAAAGGGGAAACTGGGGATGCACTTACAGAAATGGGAACAAATCGATGCATTTTTACTTTAATGGATGTGGGTATTATTATTATTTATTAGTATTATTAATTCTCTCTCGTGTACAGGTGGACAAACCGGAACAGGTTGCATGCAGTGTGTGTGTCGGCGTGAAGGGGGTATGATGAGATGGGTGGGCAAAAGGGGGGGGGGGGTTAAGAGTTTGTGTGGTGTGAGTTGAGGGAACAGGTTGCATGCAGTGTGTGTTTGTATGTGTGTTTATGTGTGTGAAAGGTGGTGTGGGAGGGCTAGAGGGGAGGGGGGTGTGAGAGTGTTGTGATAGGATGGTAATATGTAACTTTAAACCTTCCTCTAATGTTATGTTGATTATACACTGTTACATGCAAGACTTTTTTTTTTTCCTTTTTTTTTCTATGTTCATTGATTGATGTAACTTATGAAATGTCTTGTATCAAAGATCTGGTTTTATATTGCTTATCTTGATAATTTATTGTTATGTGAATTTCTTGTTATGTGAAATTATGAGGAAGGAAATAAAATATCATTTAAAAAAAAAAAAAAAAAAAATAACAAAATTCTCAAATATCAACTTCTAGGCACTGTAATTGCATCAGTCAATCAGAAAGTTGACAAATTATATATGTAATATATTTTTCAAATGCAGAATAATACGAAAATGTGCATTTTGTTTTGTTGATATGGCCCCCCCCCCCCCCCCCCCCCCCGCCCCGAAGGAAAAAAAATAACAGAAACATGTTGAGCTATTTTGGTCCGAAATACTTGTACATGACACAATCTTGATCTAAATCAAAGAATTATTTGGAAACATTTTTCCAGTTATAAACAAAACATAAAATAAAATCGGGAAAGGGGTAACCACCTACTTCGTGGTTACCATGACAACAGGAAAGTTCATCAGACTTCCAGTAAAAGTCAATCGCTGTCACTATCTGGAGCATCCTCCCTTGTCCGGTTTTCACAGTCTCCACCATAGCATTTACAGAGAGGAGTGCAGGGCAAATCGTTGTTGGAGCAGCTACACCGTCCCTTGCATCCTGCTTTGCAGCCACATTTGATGAGTTCAAGTACTGTCCGTGGTGCAGGGAGCCCAAGACACTTGACTGGAAAACATCCTCGATTATTTGAATACCATCCATTCTCTTCGATAGGAGGAAGCACTGGGTAGTTAGTCTTGTATGATTTATCTCTCATCGTGATGTAATTAGCACGGAGGATGTGAGGTAGTAATGCGGCACGAGTTGGAGGTAACATCTCACCTTCCAGGTTCTTTGATCGGAACAGTTCCCATCTGAGTGATGGTAGGGTTGTTGGACCTGATGAACAGTAAAAAACGACATATGAAATGCTCTAGTGCCTTTACCTGTGTTGGAAGCTCTCCATTGCTAAGCTCAGTTGGAATGGAACCCTCGCCCAGTTCTTTGAAGCAGATAATGGCAGGATCATCATCATCAAGCTTTAAGTAGGCATTGATCCATGTCTTCTTGGATATCCCAACAAACTTCCTCCCCAGTCAGCACCAGAAAAATTGTGAAGTCCAAGGAGGCCTTGACATTTTTGATGTCCAATGACTTGAACCCGCTCCAGCACATCTATTTCTCGTTTGTACCCTTGCCTGTAGAAAATTGTAGAGAAGTGGGCACTGCATTGTTTCCACAAGATACTAGATGAATTAAGAGAAGGAGGACATCAGTGTCAGGGGACCAGCCAGTAATTTCTTGCAAGGCACCACTAGCAATAGAGGCAAGGACTTGATTATGAATCAGGGTATCAGCCTCTTCATGTGTGTGCGCCTCCTCCAAATCATGTCCCTTGATGAAGGTATCATACACAACTACTAGCTTGAAAGGGCTGTCCGTGTTCTGTGAAAAGTTATCAAGCAGCCCCTGACCTAACAGGCACGTCAGCTTTTTCTTGGTTGACGATGAAGATAGAAGCTCCTTGATGGACATTGTGAGCTTCATTTCTGGGGTAGTTGCCCTCTTTTGTCGAGTGTTGTTCTTTAATGACTCTTCCATATATCGATCAAACACAACTCGACCTTCATCATAGCTAGCCATCATCCCTTCGATGCGCCTGTTGAATGCATTCTGCAGGTCTGACATATTTTGCATGGCAGCTAGTGTCTTTTTCATGCCTTGAAGTACACCCATGACGTCAATTATCAGCACCTTGACAGGAAGATCATGCAAGAGGTTAGGTTTTTGGGCTGCTCCAGAAGGAACCTGCGTTATCTCATAGTCTACGGTAACCGGAACCTCTTCCTGCATCATTTCAACCTGTGGCGAAGTTGAATATGATTATCCTCCACGACATCAGGCTGTTTAACAGCATCGGGAGGTTCTGCCTTTGCATCTTCAACTGCATGCATCAGACTTGCTTTGTCTGTTGGGATGTACAAAGAACTATCGACAGCACATAGTGAACGGGGAACCACTGCCATTTCATATTCACCTATTGTTTCTGCAAGTTTAGGAACTAAGCTTGGGCGGCTGCCTTGGACAGGCGCGGATCTACGGGGGGGGGGGGGTTAGGGGGTTTAAACCCCCCCCTTGGGCGGCCCAGAAAAAAAAAAGAAAAAAAAAGGGAAAAAAAAAAAAAAAAAAAAGAAAGAAAAAGAACGCACGCTGGAGAGAAACCCTTTCAAGTGCAAATATTGTGAGAAGATATTCAACTCATCTGGTAACTTAACCAAACACATGATAACTCTGGATATAACTGTGTATTAAACTGTTACTTGATTTAAAAAGACGTTATCATGCACTGCTTTTTATGGTCTCCATTGTGTTAATAGATGCCAGGAAAACATCACTTACGGGGTTCAAATAAACACCCCCAAAAAAATCGGCTCGCCGCTTCGCGGCTCGTGGACGATGCTCCGCATCGTCATTATTTTGGTCAAACCCCCCCCCTTAGCAAAAAGCTAGATCCGCCCCTGTTGGATGATAAGGAATCTTCCCAGCAATTCACGTTCCTCCCGCAACTTGATGACCTTGTCTTCAACAGGCACTTTCCTTTTCTCCATCCATTTCGAAAAGGATTTCAGCTTCAGTTTCTTCATTTTGTCCCACACCGAGAGGGTTGATGATGAAAGCAAACGATCAGATACAAACTCCTCAAAGCGCTTCTGGCCCTTTTCTGCAAAGTGGAGAATGTCACTTTTCGCCTCATTTGACACAAGTGCCGATGAAACCAGACTCTTCAATTGTGTCTTCTCCTTGAAAGGATTGACTCCGCCGTGCAGCTCGATTAGGTGGCGTAGTTTCATAGCATTCTTCTTTGACCTCACTGCAATGTCTCCTGAGAGCTGATGATGCTCCTTCCTCACCGAAGCTCCAGTAGCTTTTGGGAAGTCATTGAGGTAATGATTTACCAGAGCAGCAAGGTGAGGTGTGGTAGTGACTAGTCGGTCCAGAGCGGCTTCATATCTTGTGAGTCCAACCATCCCACCATTCCCCTTTAGTTTCTTGATTTCTTGCTATAGAGCCTGATCAGTGAAGAGAAGAGAAAAAGGTATCTCTGACTTTGCCACCACAAAGTCTCCAGACTTGAGGGCATTCCATGTTTCTGGATCATCCTATTCTAGGGCATTCATTTGAGCGAGATGGACTGGCATCAGGCGAGCATAGTTCAGGAGATCACGAGCAAAAAGTACTTGGTGAGGCCTTCTAGTGATGACAAGTAGCCCTCCCAGTCCCTGATCGACATGAACTAATGAGATGTAGAAGACTCTCCACCTGGTTGAGATACCGGGTCAAGAACTGGGCAAACTCGCCAAGGTCTTCAGCTTCTTCAAGCGGTTTGACATTGCTTGAGTACCAGGATTGGATTTCTTCATAGATCTCCACCATCTCCGGGTCATGTCCATGAAGTTTTTCTTTGAGAGAATTGCACTGGATGCGAATTGGACCCTTGGGAAGATCCGATAGTATGGCATCAAAACGCAACATCATGATTGCAAGGCTTGCAGTAATGTGGAATCAAGGCCACGCTTATAAGCTTTACCACCAAGATCCTGCAAAGAGATGCTGAGGTGTACGCACCACATTCGATAGCACATGTGTCAAGACCGCTACCATCGATGGTTTTGCCAAGAGCATGTAAGGCAGCGAAAGCAATGTGGAGAGCTCCAGCTCTTAAGATCCAGTTGGCGTTTCCCACCGACTGCTGAATCTTCAACGCTCGGGAGTAAAGATCGAGATCTAGCGTTATCAATGTCTTTCTGTGAGGGCCAACAACAGTCGCAGATATTCCCTGGGATAACCGAAGAACAGTATAGAGGGTCCCATAATCAGTTGGCGATGTCTTGAATAATGGGGCAACCACCGCTGTGTTTGTAGGCGTGCTAGCGGGAGAGGATTGAGACAACAATAAGGACCTAGTTGCAGCCCATGTTGGAAGAACATCATTCTTTGCTAGTTTATCTGATTTCTTCACCTGCTCTTTGATGATCACGACAGAGTTTGTTTCCTCTCTGTCCTTTGAAGACCCAGCTTCCTCCTTCTTGCTAGAAGGCTCATTTTCCTCATCATTTGTAGACTCTGCATCACTTGGCATCTCTTCACTGCGCTGGGCTTCTTCATCATGCAGCTGAGGTTCAGTTCGGATGATTTCTCCGTTGTCATCTGTTGTAAGGTAGTACACAAGAGCCCAGGTATGAGTGAATTCTTGAGAAATGAGATTTTGGTTCCTCTTCTTGTAGGCCTGAAATCTCAGTGGGCTAGTTCTGATGTCTGGCTCTGGAAGCACATTCATCTCAAATGCTAGAAGGCCTTGCGAAGAAAGTTTCTCGGGTATGACATGTGGTTGATTCACTGGCTCTCCATCTACAGCATGTTGGTTGATTACTACTGTCCCGTGAAAGGTTCCTTGCCCTGTGGGTGTGTCTTCCAAGAGATCAATGTTGTCAATGGCAAACCAGATGTTCACACCCTTCTTGACAAAATCAGGAAGACAAAACCCAAGAGAGGGATACTGCTCCTTTGTTAGTAACCGAAAATGCTTGAGCAGTCGTATTGTTAAAACAGCTGAATGTTCTCATTAAGATGCACATAATCAGAAGGCGGTGGATCTCATTGGATCAAAGAAAGAATAACGTTGAATGTCCTTCCGTAATAGGTCCATGATCTTATTGATATATATATATCAATGCATACAATGTTTACCAATTTGTCAATTTAACCATCTAAGTTGATTGATTGATCAAGAGTAATAAAGTTCTCTCTTGTTTCTGCAATTTATTTTCTTCTTCTCTAACCGATAATGAAGACCCACATCACATAAAATTTTAAAATCGAGATTTGCCATTGGCTATATGTTTATGCTTACCTTGGAAAATCAGGCAGTATACTGCAAAAGAGGGTCTTTATTCTGTCAAACTTGCGAAGACCAAGGAACAAAACAACTTTTACCACAGAAGAGCTGGAAACAATGATCACAGAGCAGCATAATATTATGTAGGAATGTGTGCGCGCTGTGTGCGCGCGAGCGCACTTGCCTGTGAATGTTTGGGTGTGTGTGTGTGAGTATGTGCGTGTGGGAGGAAGGGTGTGCGTGTGTGTGTGTATGTGTGTGTGTGTGTGGGGGGGTAGATGTGTATACATGAAGGTTGTCTGTATGTTTGTTTCTGTCTCTTTGTGTTTGGAAATGGGCTAGTAAATATATATGATAATGGTAATAAAAGTACTACACCTTAAAACAGCTGGCCGAACAATGGCAAAGGTACGCAAATTGGGCTGACGGGGTGGGGTAGGGATGGGGATGGGTTGGTTGGAGGGTTTATCCAACTGAAAGTCTTCAAATTACCTTTCTCGGTGTTGAGGGATAACCACAGTTCTAGAAAACAACTCAAGTTTTGTGAAACCAGTCATTAGATGAATGACACACCCAATTTTAGGGGGTCTCATGATAGGAAACTACCCCCCCCCCCCCCCCCAGAGAGGGGTTGAGGGTCGGGAAAATTTGAACCCCATCAATTTCTGATAGCTTGGACCCCAATCAATCCAAAAATGCCAAAAAATCAATTTTGGCACAAAAGTCCTACGGGAGCTGTTTCAGTGACATACCGTACCACACTATGGTACCGTCAGTAAAAATGTTTCCCAACTCAAGCACTGTCAAACTCACCTTTCAGAAACTGGGACCAAATGTCCAGATTTCTGTTTGGACTCAGAGGACAATGGATTATTCTGCCATCTTTGGTTTTTAAAACAGCATTGTTTACTGTTATTATTCTTATTAAATCGGCGCCTTCAACTGCAACTCGAAGTAAAATTGCATGCGTTTTTGGCGAGGGACCTGGGAAACTCCGGAGTGGTATGGTAGTGGCAAAAAAAAAAAAAAATTAAAAAATTAAAAAATCCAAAAAATCCAAAAAATCCAAAAAAATTCAAAAAAATTCAAAAAAATTATAAAAAAACATGGCGACCGAATATTCGAGTATTCGATTGTGAGCCTGGGAGTGTACTCGGGTACCTCATTACACTGTTGTGCACAGCCTTATAGTGTACACCTGTATACTGTTTGTTGTTTTGCCATACATGTATATGAATAATGATAATTCTAATATTGATAATAATGATACAAATAATGATAAAAATAGTGATGAAAATAATGATAATAATAAAAGTGATAATATCAATAATAATAATAATAATGATAATGATAATAATACATGTAATTAAATTTGAAATAAAGTGAGGTTTAATTTACACTTGGGAAAGTTATATCTGAAGACAAAATCATATACTGTACATGTATTATACCTGAAGGGTAGATCATACATTTAATAAATATTGTGTGATTTTCAGGTACAGATACAGGACATGCATGCAAGTTTACACCCACATTATAAATTTGATTTCACCGTTTGCCATTAAAGAGTTATCTTTAATCGACGTGATGTCACTGTATTTGCTAAGGTTGTGATAGGCTATTGACCGAGGGTGGATACGCTGTTTGCTCGCCTCAGTTGGCCTGTCTTCACTAGCTCGAGATTGCCAAATATCCCGCTATTTGAACTATCCTGATCGCAAACTATCCAGCTAATTTGCGTCTTCATCAGCCCGAAGTTGCAATTAGCGGGATATTTGGTCGGGATTGTCATCCCAAGATATCTTGGGATATAGTTTGCAAAATATCCAGCTTACATGTACATGTATATGTCCGGTGCGTCTTCACCAGACCAAAGACTCACACTATACGCGAACACTGAGCAAAATATCTGGAGCTAATTTCTCAAGGTCGAGTTCCAAGTTTTGAGGTCAAATCTCGAGCTGATGAAGACGCGCCTATAGAATCAAGGTACATGTACACCTTGTAATGTAGAATTACAGAGATTCCATACTGCTGTCATAAATTTTAATAACATATTCTCATTAAGTCAAAGTGTTATCGATCATAAACAGGACTTTAGTTGCCAACAGAGGCCTAACTTATGTACGTAAATGATGCAACAGTCATCGTTCATGCAAAGCATACTGAAAGGCTGAAAGAATTAATGTGATTGGCTCCAATACATACATGTACAGTACAGTGTACATTGTAGTCAAACCTGTCTATAAAGGCCACCCAAGGGATACAGAGAAAGTGGCCCCTGTAGACAGGTTGTCTTTCGTGACAGGTTCTGCAACACATACAATGTATCTTTCTCGAGTCGAGGGACAAAAAATTGACCAAATACTGTACAAACAGGTGGCCTTTGTAGAGAGGTGGCCACTAAGACAGGTTTGACTGTAAATCTTAAAGGGGAAGTCCACCCTGAAATTAAGTTAGTTTTAATAGGAGTAGAAAAATGAGAGAAACAAGTCAGTGAAAGTTTGAGCAAATTCCGATTAAAAATAAGGAAGTTAGGATTTTTGAAGTTGTGATCAATCAAACACAAATTGGCAACTCTATGACGTATCATGCGAGCTCAACTTCCATTTGCTCAGTACTAAAAAAAATCTAAAATTTTCATTTTCCCTCAAGAAAAATTTCAACCATACATGCACCCTAAATATAATAATTGCAAATACGTTTCTATACTCCCCCTGCAAGGAACAAATATATATTCCGTCATCAATAACGAAGAAAACCTGATTTTATGGAATATTATGCACAAAGCAAATGAAGGAGAGCTCGTATAATAAGTCACAGAGTTGCCAATTTGTATTTGATTGATCACAACTTCAATAATTCATAACTTTCTTATTTTCATTCAGAATTTGCTCAAACTTTTACTCACCTGATTTTCTTATTATTCTGCCTCTATCGAAACAAACTTATTTTGGGGGTGGACTTTCCCTTTAACTCAAGATAAAAGGTGGACTATTGAAATCAGGGCCTGTCACATTCTCAAGAAACATAAATCAAGCCAGGACAAATCAATATTTCACAAACTTAAACAGTTATGTCATGTTCTCAAGAAATATTAATCGGGACAAATCATACTTTCAAAATTACAAAACGGATATGCGATAAATATAACTTTGACTGAACAGTAACACCTTAGCAGGCCTGACAATATTAATTATTAAATTGTTTTGCTATACTTTGTATGTTTGTTGGCCACTTGCCATGTGAATGCCAAGTACATGTACATTTAGGGAAGGTTTTTATGTCTTCTGACATACTGTACATTACATGTACACATACAGTATCATTACATTCGTAATGGATCTTTCATTAATATACTGTAAGGTAATATAGTATTCAAGAGTGGACTGGAGAATATGTTTACCTTAAATGGTCTTTGATTGATTGTGAAGAGTAAATTATCCTTATTCAATTACCGTAATTGGACCTGCAGAACATCTTCAGGATCTCACTGTAGTATCACATTGATGGCATGGCATGCTGTTTTAGCGTCGTATTTCAGGAAATATACTTCACAAGTCGGGTCTTTCCTACTTCCTGACATAAGGTTCATATTTATTGTCCATTTAAAGTGACTTTGAAATCATTATTACACACGCCTATACAAAAGTTCACCCAACATTGGTACATGTAGCTCCTAACTTAAAGGTCATAACCAATATCACTTTGACAATTATTCCATGATGAAGAGTAACTTGTTTTCTGTGTAGGGATACTATATTGATCATATTTCTGTCACAGGTGACTGAGCACCAGGGTCTTTAAAAAGTGTTGTCGAAATTGCCTTGTACCAATTATGGGCTGATGGAACAAATGTTGGTCAGGTCATGCAAGAAGTTACTAGCAACTTCTTGGGTCATGTACATGTATGTGCTTCTTTAATAGTCCTAAATCCTTTTTAAAGTTAAATTATGCCTCGTCCTTCAGAGCTTCATTGTTTGAAATGATACAATGTGTCTAGGCTTTTACAGAACCTTGTTTCAATTCATAGAGTAACTTTTGATTAATTTTAACAGACTACTAACTTTTTGTCTCATGATATCTCATATCTGAGTTCTCTCTGCTCATTTGTCCGCTGCATCATTTCACATGTGTAAAGGTATGTTTATGCTCAACTTTTTCTGGCCAGAATCAGGCATCAAAACACGGTTGCGTCCTTTCTCACTTTTGTAGAATCACCGATCACTGATCGTAAACTCACAAAAAGGTGCGTTTACGATCGGCGATTCTGCAAAATCCGTGATTCTGGGGAAGCATAAACCCACAATCATTTGTAAACGCGTTTAAATAGGGTCAACGCACTGACCTCTAGTGGGTCTACGTAGCATGCGCAGTGCAGGTTTGCGAATCCAGCTGCAAGGCCAATTAAGGCCACCCAGCGAGAATTGCCTGGAGGAGCCAGAGAAGTAAGCATAAACAGTACACCGTGGAACTGCGATTACGATGAGCGTTTACGATGAGCGTTTCAAATCGCCCATTCTGCCTTCAAAATTGAGCTTAAACGCACCCTAAGGCATTTGTTTATAAAATCTCAAATAGCGAATGAATCCCAAAGGTTTTTAAACCCAAATGCAAGAAAGAACACATGTGATGATAAGTAGCCAACGTAATTAAAAATAGACTTTCATAAAAAAAAGATAACATTCGAAAGAAATTTTAATCCATTTTGTATTACATGTATCACTCAATGAAAAGAAATACACCTTCCTTAAACAAGGGTTGTGAATGAATTCAAGATTGTAAATAGTCATCATAATGAAGAGAATATGACAAATTTTGCTTGTAATAAGCATTTCCTTGAGGTTTTAGTTGATATTACCTGGAAATACAATTTCTTTTCAACTACCTAGTAGTTACATTTCTCCAATGTTAAAGTGAGCAGTTGTTATTGGAATGAGATAACACACATATAATGGCCTTTGACCCACATTCATTGCTTCAGCCCAAACTTGGTAAAAGAGGATTTTGACAATAACATTTTGAAAAGCCTGTTGCTCAGTCATCCATGGCAGCGTAATTATGAAGAATATGGTATAATTCCACAGGGTATTAGAGTAGTTACCTTTACAATGAAATGTGAACAAGATCACATACATGTATGTTATAACTATTTTTTATTAGAAGCCAAATTTGTTATTCAGTGAGTATCAAAATGGGTACACATTTTGATACTCACTGAATAACAGATTGAAACATTTTCTGAACATGTTGAATATTAAATCCATCATATTCATGGAAAAGTATAACCTTTCACGAATTCATCTTGAAAAATGTAAGTGCACCTCTTAGGCTCTACAGTACTCTTTCCTTATCAACCAATATCACCCAATATCACAAAATAGTTGCATTCTTTTCTGTAAACATTCATCTGTCAAGTGGATTTGGCGCCTTATAAATCTTATGTATTATTATTATTATTATTATCTCACTGTAGTAAAAGTAAAAAAGGGCTGGCTGATCTGGAGTTTTCCAACCATTCATAATTTTATATCAATATTTACAGTTTATATTCTATTTTTTGTTTGTATTTTGATAGAAACTTATAGTTTTGTCTATGTAACAGTTCATGTACAATGGGTTGATTTGACCAATCACATTTTATCAATAGTATCATATTATTAAAGGTAAAGACCAGTTTTGGAAACGCCCCCCTCTCAAAAAATGAAATGGAAGCTTTTATTACCAATCATGTGAATGATTATGTTTTGACTAAGACGTAATGATACAAATTTGCCTAGAAACTGCCTACTATTTGATATATTTGGTAAAATATTATATCTATTTGGATCTGATAGATATAACGCACGTGTAGCGTAGTCCCATATACATCTTTCTGTGTACAGTGTTTGTAACTTTACCAAATTTCTTATCATTTTGATGATTCCAGAACCTTGCAGTACACCGACACTTACAAATGTATACATGTATGCTAGATGATCAACCTTTTCTGATCGATTCCACAACGTTTCTTTCACAATGCAATCGCATGACCATAACTGGTCTTTATCTTTAATGGTTTACTATTAGAGGAAATTAATTGATTTTTGTCTCGCCTGCGTAGCAAAAAGCAAGACATAGGCGCCGCTTTTCCGGTGACGGCGGCGGCGACGGCGACGGCGACGGCGACGGCGACGGCGACGGCGTCAACATCAAAAACTTAACCTAAGGTTAAGTTTTTGAATTTTTGGTATAATTTTTAAAGTATAAGTTCTTAGTCAATGAAACTTTGACTATAGGGTAATCAAGTATCCCCAATCATGTGAGTAGAATTTCAGATCACAAAGTCAAGGTCAAAGGTCATTTCAGGTCAACAGACTTGGACTATGTTGTAGCATCATCATCGAAAACTTAACCTAAGGTTAAGTTTTTGAATTTTTTATATAATTTTGAAAGTATAAGTTCTTAGTCAATGAAACTTGGACTATAGGGTTATCAAGTCTCCCCAATCATGTGAGTAGAATTTCAGGTCACTAAGTTAAGGTCAAAGGCCATTTAAGGTCAACAAACTTAGACTTTGTTGTGGCATCAACATTAAGATTTTCAAAATGCTTCTTCTTCGTTATTTTTCAACCGATTTTGATTCTGATTGTTTCATATGATAGGGCTAGGAGGGGATTTAAAATTTCTACACAGAATCATGAAATTCATTATCTATGCTAATTTATGCAAATTTATTTGAAATCACAAAAAAGGCTTCTTCTCCTTCATTTCTCGACCGATTTTGATTTGGTTTGCTTTATATCGTAGAGCTAACTTTGGTACACTAAACTTGTACACAGAATTTTGAAATTGTTCTCCATTAATTAATTATGGTAATTTATGCAAATTTATTCAAAAAATAACAAAAATTGCTTCTTTTCCCTCATTTCTTGACCGATTTTGCCTTATCTGGTAGAGCTAAATTTGGAACAATAAACTTCTACACAGAATTGTGAGATTTTGCTCCATTGATTATTTATGGTACTTTATGCAAATGAAATGAAATTATGTCCCTTCCAGGGCATCAAATTTCTATTTTTTGACCAGTTCAAAAGTGTACCACATAAAATTTACGATAGTTGTTGTTGTGAGATGCAGATGAGCGCTACGTCATTGATGTTCTGGTTTATCATATTGAATTGCGTTATGCAGGCGAGACCGCCGAGAGCGTTTCCCTTGTTTTAATTTTAATGTACACCTGTACATGTACATGTACAGTGTAGCCTATACTGCACAGTTCAGGTCCTTACTACTCACCTGCCATATCTTGAAATTATTGTTGCAAAACAGATTTTTCTAAAATTTATTTGGTTCTAAACATTATATTCTGAATCTTCTTCCCCTTTTAAAACAAAGGTGCATGAAATATTGGACTTTTAATTCCTCTTTATTACAAAACAGATTCTAAGTTTCTAAACATTATTCTTCCTTTTGAAAACAATAACTCCATGAAATTTTAGAGCTTTCATATTAAGTTCATCCCTCTTAATATTACAAAACAGATTATAAGTTTCTACACTGTATACATTATTTTCTGACAATTCTTCCTTTTTAAGACAGTAACTACATGAAATATTGTAGTTTTCATTTCTCTTTATTACAATACAGAAATTAAGTTTCATAACATATTTTCTGACAATTCTTCCTTTTGAAAACAATAACTGCATGAAATATTAGAGTTTTCGTGATAAGTTCATCCCTGTTTATTACAAAACAAATTATAAGTTTCTTAACATTATTTTCTGACAATTCTTCCTTTTGAAAACAATAACTGCATAACATATTGTAGTTTTCATTTCTCTTTATTACAAAACAGAAATTTAGTTTCATAACATATTTTCTGACAATTCTTCCTTTTGAAAACAATCAATAGCTGCATGAAATATTAGAGTTTTCATGTAAAAGCTCATCCCTCTTTATTACAAAACAGATTATAAGTTTCTATAAAACATTATTTGGACAATGCTTCCTTTTGAAAACAAAAACTGCAAGAAATATTGGACTTTTCATTCCTCTTTATTACAAAATAGATTTTAAGTTTCATAACATATTTTCTGACAATTATTTCTTTTGAAAACAATAACTGCATAACATATTAGAGTTTTCATGATAAGTTCATGTTCATCCATCTTTATCACAAAACAGATTATAAGTTTCTAAACATTATGCTTCCTTTTGAAAACAAAACCTGCATGACATATTTGGTTTTCATTCCTCCTTATTACGAAACAGATGTTAAGTTTAATAACATATTTTCTTACAAATCTTCCTTTTGAAAACATAACTGCATGGAAGTCATGAGATGTGGGATTCCCCCCCCCCCCCTTATGCAGTTTTGGTTTATATGTTAACCTCATTTTCACAAAGAAAGGATGAGTCAACTTTTGACACCATATTGTGTAGGCTCTCTACTTCCTCTTTGTTGAACCCGAGCCTGCAGGGAAAAAAATATACAGACTTAGGGCAAATTAGCCCCCGAAATGCCCCAAAAGAGCCCCCGAAAGTCATAAAAAAAAAAAATTCCTATTGCTTGTGAAACTCTATTAATTGTGCTTATTCTGAAGTAGGGCTAATCTTCTCTTCTGTTACTTGAAATGAATTTTGAATGAAACCAGATTTCAGTTATTCTTATTTTCATATCAAGCAGTAAAATCATTTGTGTAAATTACTCTGGTGTACGTGTCAATTACCTGTGACCAAAGTATCCCTGTTCAAACAGTACATTCCTGTCATAAATGTCATACAATGAGTCAATTATTACTATCTGGGTTTTATTCAGATTAAACAATTTGCAAATAAATATTTTGAACCTTGTAGGTGGTTCTGAAGGCAATGCTTCATTTGTTTTACAGTTGTTGTGTCCTGTTTCGCTAAAGGGAACTTCAAAATATGTGAAATGAGGCGATCAAAATGGGCCAAAAAAGGGGGATGTACCTGGGTATATATCAAAAGGTCTTTCAAATTGCACAATTAGTAGATGACTGAATGGTATAAATCAGGGCTACAAGGAAATAAAACAATAATGGCTTTCGATTAGTCCCGAGCTACCTAATAACTACCGGTATGGGTGAACTTATATCATCTATTAACATCTTCCTGCTTATACACTGTACCTTTTAAAGGTGGATGTTACTCATAAAACATGAGCAATTGAAGTCTAGTACTGGCCATGGTTACATTGTGAAAAAATAATGTACATCTATGATGAAGCAATTTAAAAAGGTTGATTTGGAATAATCAACAGAAATTGATTCAGTTTTGCTGAAGTTTGCTGAAGTGTCATAATTTAAAAGAACATACAATTTAAATGACAAAATCATCTTTGTTTGATCAAAATTGGTTCAGAGATTGCTGAGATATCCATAAATATAATGATTTCAAATACTTGTGTACCACCACAAATATTAGATAATTTGAAAAAGCTGTTAAAAAACAAAATAGTGCCTTTTACGTTGTATTTCAGCCAATGCCAATGTTGGCTTTTTAATTAGCATTTTCGTGTTGGTTAAATTACGCACAGCCAGCCGGCCCATGTATTGTTATTTTTAATTACAAATTAATTGATGGTCACCATATTTGTTTGAAAGTGGAGCTGAATTGGCATGATCGTTTTGGCTAAATTTTACACATTTTGGGGTCTAAAATTACCTTCATAGCAATTTTAGGTTCTAAAAGGGCACTAGAAATGTCATAGATAAGAATAAGAGCAATAACCATGCACTTTGAAGGCATTTGCAATCTGAAAAAAGAACTCAACTACCGGTATCCCTTTAAACATGCATACATGTACCGTATTTGTTAATATGTGATCTATGAGAAATTGTTGAAATTATCATGAATGGAAACAAATCAAACTATCTTTATTTTGTCTGGTCTCTCAGAAGCTGTACCTTATATACTGTCCATTTTTAAAGAATGGTATAAACCTGCGGTAACCATGGACATTACATATTCATTGTAAGTAGTTATTACTAGCATGCCGCATGTTGCAACATTAATCTTTTTGGTCGGATGAAATAATTTGTTCTTTATGAATGTAGGAGCACATGACTGAAGCACGCTGTTGTATTGATGTTAATTTAGTTTGATAAACTAGATCAAAAGTCTGTTTGTGTTTGTATATATTATCTAGGTATTTTTTTATTTTTTTATTTCTCTCTTTAGCATATAAAGTACATGTATTTCAAAAACCGTACAATGTTCCTTTTTTGCATGTATTTCCATACTTTTCATTTTCAATAGTTTATATAGATCTGATGATGTATTTTAGTTCATTTATTAAATGGACTTAGTGGCAGAATAGCTTTGTGCAAAACAGATATCAAATATAGTCTACTGCTACTTCTACTAAGACTATTAAGAATCATTATATATTTCCAGATTTATTTTGCCGTTCATGTGTAAGCGAACATGCCATGAGCATGTGAATGAAATGTTAACAATTTAATGAGCATTTTTTGTTAAAACTGGATAACTTTTTTTTTTAGCAAGAAACTTTCATGAATGGCATGACTTCAGTGTTCTTTTAATTTGTGCATGCATTTTTCACAATCTGTTACCACTCTGAAAGCAATCAGTTTGAAATATTTTGGTGTGATATAGTTATCCATGACACCGCATTTGATTTGTCTGATTTCTATATTATTTGTTTAAATCATGAAATGTTTAGTGGTTGGTTTAAAAGTGAGGCAGTAGATCCTGGCATGAATTAATTCCTTGAAATGCTAGAGCGCCGTGATGGCAGCCTTGCATAAGCTAGGGTAATAATTAGGAGCGCCAGGAGTGGCAAGTCTGACAGATACGAGCGCTATACAAGCACCCACTATTATTATTATTTAATTTAATCAGCTCTACATGATTTGTATTAATCATGCATTTAATTGTTCAAACAGGTGTTCCAGTAGTTGTTTTAATAGAGTCTTGACAGTCAGCATACTACAGGATTCCGCTCAATTAAAGGGCAATCCAACCCTTGTAATACGTTCATTTGTATGAAAGCAGAACAATAAGATAAAGAAAATGGTAAAAAGTTTGAAGCAAATCATTAGATTAGATTAGATCATTCTATGTACATGTACATGTACCTGTACATGTATGTTGGGTCATTAGATCACAGAGCAATTTATATAATGTTCAGTTGGAATTCAGAAGAAGAAGAAAGTCAGACTTATTTGAATTCCTACTGATGATTTAAAATAATTCCATTATACTACAGACTGAGCCCACTATCTCTTATTCTCTTTTAGACCGAGAAGTAAACAAATCAAGACCCAAGCGGTCATTCACAAAACTGTTTAATTCCAAAGTCCAAGAACTTGAGTTGACTATAAAGACATGTCTGAGTGCCCAACAACCAACTTTAACTCTTCACTAACCTGTTTTATGTTGTTTTGTTTGATTTACAGATTTGCACTCTGCAGGACTCTGTGGCGATAGACGCACCAGGTAAATCTAAGGGACGTGTTCCTTTTAACTTAGAGCTAACGAAACATTGAAAGGTCAAGCCCCAAACATACATGTAACATCCATATGCACATCACTTTATAGAGTGGTGAAGTGTGACGTCATAAACAAAATACATTTTTAGAATTTCTCAATTTTTTCTTCATTTTCTTAAAGAGCATCAAAAATAACATCTGAATGTTGAAAACCAATTGAATTATATTAAGCATTGGCTGAGATATGACCATCTGAATAAATATATGTCCTATGGGAACTCAGTGTAATAATAGTGCTCTGGTTCCTAAATATGCTCTTTTGGAAAATGAAGACAAAATTGAGAAATTCTAAAAATAGATTTTTATGATGTCACAGCTTTGGTACTCTATAAAGTACGCAGGACAAGCTGCTTCCAAAGCTACCTCACACAAACAAAGTAATTCTTGCAGATTGCGCCTTCAGTTGCGCCACTCCAAAGCTTTGGAATAACCTCCCACTAGAAATAAGCAAAGCCTCATCTGGTGCTCTCTTCAAAGTTTTATTAAAGATGAACTTGTTTTCAGGAGCTTTTGAATAGTTTTGTTTTAATGTTTGTCTGTAAAGTAGCACTGTTAGAAGTTTTGCTTCCATCACAGCTCGGTAGAGTAAATTTAAATAGTAGCTGCGCTATATAAGTTGATCTCATTATCATTTATTAACTTTGCATTTGAATTGAAATCAAAGTGGAAATTCTACATAAAATACTGACTTAATGTAACTATTGTATTGAATACTGGCCCAGGGTCCTGTTTCATAAAACTTTTTATCAAGAACAAATAATGCTAAATTTCTATGACAAATTTTCTTCCAGCTAATCAAATGCCACGACTTTAGTAGCTTATAACAGTCGTTATAACTTATTATTATAACAGGGCCCTGATCATCAGATTGATGTCCACACAAAATGTGGTTGGTATGTCATGTGACATAATAGCTTTGAATAGCATAATACATGTACCATTGGAGGAAGTCTAGACGTAAAATTTAAAAAAATGTAAATAAATAAACACCCTCTATTCAAATAAAGGAAGTTTTGATCCTGTTATTATGATTATCATTACTAGAAATGTCAATAAAAGAGGACCAGTCAGAGATATTTCCTGGTTTTTAATTGGAAAGGCATTCGTTGAAAACCACATTGCAGTTCAAGTGTGAAATTACATGGAATATGCATAGGGAAGAAAATACTAGGCAAACTACAACATACAGTCCATATAGTAAACAACTCAATTATTCACAACCCTTGTTAATTTGATGTTTTGGGGGTTTCGTTTTTGTAACTCAAGAATGAAAGGTGGACTGGCTGAATTAATGTACATGTAGGTCCTTTGTTGAATACTTTTAGATCTAGGCTTAAATATATAACATTGTCAAGAAACGTACTAACAAAATTACAAAACTTGGTAGGGTACAAATAATCTAGTTAACTGTAAATATTCATTTAATAGCCATATTGCACCTCATTTCATGGAATATACATAAGGAAGTAAATAAAAAAAAAGTTAAATGTACATGTATACCTGTACATGTAAATGAAAATTTCCAATTACAAGAATATTGCATCTGATATTATTGAATTTAAATATTGATTAAATAAGCCACATTGCAGCTTGATAGCTGTTTTTCATGGAATATACCATCTACATGTACAAGTATGTTTATAGGAATCCATTAAACATTGAGGGAGAGGAGGAAATTGATGGAAGGCATAAATTGTTAAGGAAAAAGGAAAAAAAATCAGGAGCTAGTTTAAGTACAAAAGAGGATAAATTGTCTTGTTTATAGCCCGAAGGACAGTATTAAGTTAGGCCCTTTGAGCTCTAAACAGACAGAATTTCCTGGTTACCAGATATTATAGCAGAGCTGCCAACCATTCTGTTTTTGCCGGAATTACTCAGTTTTTTCCTCCAAATTAGGGTAATAGGTTTTTCTTCATAAAATATGTGTTTTTTTATTTAATTTTTTCTGACCTAAAATGTTAATTTTATCGTTAATTCAATAGAAAACTCAGTTTAAAACATACTTGAAAACATACTTGAAGAGAAAAATATTCTCAAAAAGAATGAAATGCTGATAATACCAAAATAAAAAATGAAAAAATACCTGCTTGTATGGAAAAAACAGCATGAGGAATGAACATTTCTTCATTGGAAGTGTGTCGCGCGTGGTTGTAAGTATCGATTTAATGAATTCCTTTTTTTTTGCTATTATGGTTCCTTTTTTGGGTCGCACAAGGTTGGCAGCTCTGCTATAGGGCCAAAGAATTTTGATTACATGGGCATTCCAGAGATGAATCTAGGTTAATGCCCATTTGCATGCAGTATTTAGTTTATTGCTTGCACAATAGAAATTTGAATAATTCACAAAACACAAATTAATTGATGATTCAATAGGTCAGACGTAGTCAAAGCATAGTTAGCATATTACTATATAGCTACATATAATCAGTTTCTCTAATATTTGTGCTTCCAAGCAACCATACAAAGAAGGATCGTATCTTTGTACATGTATTTTATCTGTAGCTTTGAATTGCTTAAAGATAAACTTGAGTTCTGGTAAATATAGAAAATAAATTCTTACAGAATCCAACAACACTTACACTGAATGTTCAAGATTGCAAATAAATGTAATATGTGCCAAACAAATGTTGGTAGAAAATGTATAGTGGCTGAGTAATGAGCATAGAAAGATAAGGAAAGAAAGATAAGGAAATCCGGGTAAGTACTGGTAGGCCAAACACAGGTCACTATGGGAGTCATGGTTTTTATCAAAGATGATGCCCAGTAAGTTTTTGTGCATTTATTTTTATTTAACTGGTTCAAACAACCAATCTACTGCAGGACAGACAATCGAGAATAAATCATAGCAATTTTCTCTCAAAATACAATTCCCATACCAGAGCTCCAGATTAGCATTAATTTTTTTTCTTTGTGAGTTTTGTTTCTTTCCATTTCAAAGCTTTCAATATGTACATGTACAGGCTTTTTGGATCACAAACACTTTATATTTTTAAAACTAGCAATTAATCATGGCATGATCGAAGTAAAGAAAGATTTATGCAAATGACTAAAGATAATTTTTAATATTGTTCATACTCATAAACATCTGTACAGTAGGTACTTCTAAATTTGCAGCATACGGTATTAAAGCGTGATGGATTTGCATGAAACATGACACTGATACAATACTGAGTATTACAGAGCTGCCAACTAGTATGGATTTCCTGTAATTGGTACGGAAATTAGCGATCATCACGGAATTACGGAATGTTGTCTAAAATTAGGGATTTTGTAGTTGCGTAAATATGATTTATCGTAGCGAGTGCTGTGCAGTATGGCGGTATTCTCTTATAGAAGCCAATTTTTCATGGAAAACTGATGCGTTGTCATGACCTGATAATCAATATTTAGCAACTTTGTGTGAGAAAAATCACCAAAATTTCAAACAATCATGTGCGCATGCGTCCGCGCAGTGTTGGCATGCCGTTTTTTTTATAGATTCATAGCGCCACTTAGGAAATTACTGATTTATTCCCCAAATTACTGATTTTGAGCCTTGTGATTACTGATTTTCTGTTTTGGTATTAACCTGTTGCCTGCTGCATCCTCTCATTCCTATAGGGTTAAAATACAGGAGCTACCCGTCCAGTAGGCAATGGGTTAAAAGTTCAGGTGTATCTCAGAAAAAATTCCCCACATTTTTACATGTATTCATGTAAGCAAATAAGCATGCATAAATACTTCATGAAAAGGCTCCTATTGTGCTATTTTTCATTGTTCGTAAAATCCGCCCCTCTTTTGATTTTGATTTTGTGTAAAGAACTTCCTGTTATACAGTGTAGTTGTTTACACAAGTGTTCATGTAGATTGATAACCACTGTACGATTGTGAAGACATGTGTCATTATGTGAGGCAGATACTGTAGGCCAATTAATTGTTTGAGGGGCGATTTTTCAAATTTACTTGAATAAACACACATATACACACACACCCACCCGCCCACCCACACAAACATACATACATGTACATGTACATTATTATACTTTTTCAGAGGGGTTATAAAAGGAGTCATGTCCCCTGGAATCCATCAGAACAGTGTGTCCTTCAGTATACACCAATATTTACATGCTACTTGATCAACTCTTTCTGATCCATTCCACACCTTTTCTTTCAAAATGCAATCGCCAGAACTCAACTTTATCTTTAAGAAAGGATGATGGTTCAATGAATCATTTCTTTATTTCAAAGAAAATTAAAGCTATAAATGTACTTATACAAAAACAATTACAATAATCATAACCAGGTCCATGAACCTAGTTGGGTTCAAGGCAGGTTCGCGCATTGAATCATAGATTACAAAGAGCAAGAGAAAATACTACATCAAAAATTGTCTCAGAACTGGGAGATTCGGGGTTTAAAACAAATTTGTGTGATTTACGTTTTTATGCCTGTTATGAGGCTTTTATCATAACTTACCAATTTCCCATTAAAGGGATCCGGTAACTTTGTCTTAGATCCTTTAGAAATAATCCTTGATTTAGCTCATGCTGCAATGATAATTATAAACCTTTAAGTCAGTCAGGAACTCCATGAATTTTACAAACCAATCGCCTGTCTGATTATCAAGATATTAATGATTGGAATTACAAATTTTGAAAACTGTTCGCTGAACGGTTTTCATAACACTACAGTCTATTGGGGAAAACGAGTATGGTAAAACCGGTCACTCAAAGATTTTTTCTTTTTTGAGGCACTTCTTAATCATTTTGAAGCGCAATTTTGTTTAAGGCTTCAATATTACACCATATCACAGACACTGGTAACATGTAGGACCATGTATCTCAGATTTAACATTGTTAAACGATCCCTTTAACATAGGTGTACTGTAGGTTCAAAGGTTGCAATGCCTAACTACTAAAAGAAAGCATGTGTATGCATTCCGACCGGTTCATGTAAGCAACTGATTGGCCTACTTTTTAAAGCCCTATCCGAGAGACTTATGCACATTAAAAGTCCCTTTATTACAAATGCAGTGTTTGTATACATGTATGTGCAGGAGGCAACATTATTTGTTGGCCTATTACTTTTTTCTTTGTGTCCTATATTAGTTCCATTATTTGTTGTATCTCACTATTTTATGTGATTTAATTCATGCAAAGTCATATGGTTTTGAAAAGAAGAGCTTAGTTGTATTGTTATTTAGATAATCTTTTTCTTTTCCCATGGCATCCATGTGACTCTAGTGTACAGTTGCATTTTTTCTCATATTATTCTTGATTTATGATTTGCTGAATAGTTTTTTTTTAAAATCATTATGATAATAATAATGATAAATAATAATGGTAATAGATTATAGTAATAATAGTTATTTTTATACCTACAATAATAATAATAATAGAATAAAGTAAAACTTATGATAATAATAATGGTAATAATAATTCTACTGCTAATATTAACAAAGTTGTTAAGAATGGGAATGATGGTAATGATCATAAAAGTGATGATAATGATAGTAATAATTATAATGAATATAATTATTATACTAATGGAAATTATAATAATGATGGCAATAGTAAAAATAATAATTATTATAATGATAATTATAATGGTAATAATAGATAATATATTATCATCAATCAGAACAGATGTGTTAGAGGTCATTTAATTTTATTTGTTAAGTGGGCTTAGATTAAGAAGATCCAGAATCAAAGTACAGAAATGTATGTATGCTAAAGATTTGGTGGTAACATGCAAGAGATTAGATTAGGTATAACATTATCAAAGAGGGAAATTCCCTTTATGACCCCTTGTACATATCATGATACAATTACACACGAAAGGGGAAGTCTGCGCTTCTATGAACTTAGGAAGCAGGAAAACAGGAGGAGTTTAGCTAAAGTTCAGTGAATCAAATAATATGCAGTGTACATGTACATGTAGGTCCTGTAAAGGTGTAAAAAATAATACGGTTATTTATATAGCGCCGGTATCCGTCAGGTTCTGACGCTCATGTTATAATGGTCCTAGATTTTGGAATTTTCTAAGTAGGCGTGTCTGCACTATCTCGAGATTGCCAAATATCCAGCTATTTTGAACTATCCAGATCGAAACTATCCAGCTATTTGCGTCTTCATTAGACCGAAGTGGCAAATTAGCTGGATAGTTGGTCGGGATAATATCCCAAGATATCTCGGTCTAGTTTGCAAAATATCCTTCTATTTCCGAACTAGCGGGATAGTTTGCGACCGTCTTCATTAGACCGAAGTACGTAGTCAATTATCCCGATCCCATCATGCACAACGATTTCCGGTTCGCACATGCGATCTATACCGCTCGGCGCTGACCTCGCAACCACTGACCTCGAGTAAACACGGAAAACCGCAAACTAGACCGAGATATCTTGGGATATTATCCCGACCAACTATCCAGCTAATTTGCTACTTCGGTCTAATGAAGACGCAAATAAGCTGGATAGTTTGCGATCGGGATAATTTAAATAGCTGGATATTTGGCAATCTCGAGATAGTGCAGACACGCCTAGTGAAGATATTAAAAATAGTCCATCCCTAAATTCTTTCAAGATAAAACTAAAAATATTTTTGCTCAAATCTTATAGTAATATACATTGTACAATAATAATCTGATAACAGCTGGTAATCATCTTAATGTTTTATTAAGGTCTTCATCATCTGCTCGATTATTTGAATATTTATTTGGTCTTATGAACTTACCTTCCCAGAATCACCAATACAACTACCTCTTCTTCTGTCATGATTTGTCCTGCTTCTTCCTTCTTCCTTCTTCCTTTTTCCCCCTTTCCCTTTTTCTTTTAGCCGTTTTCCTTTTCCTTGTCGTTTCGTGGTTGTTTTATAATATTGTTTTTTGTTTTCCAAGTCTTCGTAGGCACAATTTGAAACAATTTTATTTTTTCTGGGGGATCCACAAACTACAGTGTACAAGCACTGCTTTTTAGTGGATCCCCCCATTTCCTCAGAAATTAAGAATTTGTTGTAATAATTTTATTATGTGTACAATGTATTTGTTTACTTATCAAGATAAAAAATGATTAAATGTACATACATTTTTTCATATTTTCTGTAATAATATCTGTTATGCCTTTGTTTATCTTTCTGTTGGAAATGAAAAGAAATACGAATTGAATTGAATTGAATGATTTAAAAAAAGATTTATTGTCATTCAAAGACAGATGGTAGCTCTATCCCCCATTTAGATACCCAATCTTCATTGCTAAGCTACATGTACATGTAAAGAAAGAGAAATAGCTGTATGTATTTATTCCAACTTTGTGGGCAATATTTTTTTTTAATGAAGGGTAAGATTCTTAATGGGATGAGTGTAAAACATTAATACTCAACTCTCCCATGCTCTACATGTCATGACATGTTCATACAATAGATTACATTGATTTTTTGTATAACATAAGGCCCATTTACACATCCCAAACACCGTTTTGAAAAATCATAACACCATTTACACTACAGGAAAAAACCCATAAAAAACGTTGAAGTTTGTTCATACTGAATTTTGGGTATTAGTGCGCATGCGGGACTAGTCGATGCCATACATGCGTTAGCATAGAAGCGAGGAGAGTCATGTGAACAAACTTTGGTATGTTGCATTTACACTGCAAAAATCGGTGAAGCTTTGGCAGGCATTAAAAAAAAACACTACAGACACTCTAGTATGCAACTACCGGCAAAGAAAACAGAATGTGACTATGTGAGAAAAATCAACAATTTTTGGTTGCAGTGTAAACGCAGCTATGAACATGTTGTATCTTTACTTCTTCAGAAGTATTTTTACAAGAGATAGCCTTGAACATAAATCTGAGAGCTAATTATTTCTATGTACAAACTTCCTTCTTGAGCACAATGAATAATTTCGAGAGTATTTCATATACCACATTAAATTTCCGGAAGAGTGGTATCTATCATGGTGTTGTCGAGTGGTTTAATAGCCTGACTGGAAATGCAAAGGTCTGGGTTCAAGTCTCGGCACGTTACTTATGTCCTTGAGCATGGCATTTTATCCACATTGCTCCTCTACACCCAGGTGTTAATTGGGTACACTGTAGGATGCGAACGCAATAGGTTATAAGGTTTTAATTTCTTTAATTATGTATACTTTTTATTGTTTTGACGAATTGATGTAAACAAATGTATACCACTTATAGCCACTTACATGTACTGTACTGTACATGTACTATGAAAACAGCATAAAATATAGACAAAAACAAGCTCTGTGCAAAATAACATGGAAAGATGGGTTATTAGGTTTTATTTTTAATGTGGATAGATTTTCTCCTGTTCAAATTGAGCATGGTACATTGTTCCAAATTCTAGACTCAGTTACACTGAAGTATTTTTTTTGGGGGGCAGAATTGATCTGACTAAATCAAGAATAGTTACAAATATAAATGTTACCTTGCTCTTTCCACTTTTTCTGCACGTAAAGCTATTGTCTCCGTGGAAAATGAAGGAACCACTGACTCTCTGAAAGTGACATGGACTCCTTCAGCTGATGCTACAGGTTATGTGGTCACATGGTCTCTACCTGACGGCTCTGGCAGCGACACATCAGGTGTTCTTGGCGGAACAGCGACTGAGCATACCATCCCTGCTTTAACACCAGGGACGCTCTATAATGTGACGGTCACTGCCCAAAATGGTACTGATGACACTCGTGATGACAGTGAACAGGGTAGAACAAGTAAGTCTCAACATTAATGGACATGCATGTATCAGCTCATATTCTACTAAATTTTAAACCCAACGCTTGATTTTAAGCATTTTTTTCAAAATAGGGTTTAATAAAGGAAGTTAATCTGAGGTCTACATTTTCCTTTTTTAACATGATTTTAGATCAGGGGTTGGTTTTAAGTGAATTAGTAAAGTAGGGACCTAAACAGAGCTGCCAACTAGTATGGATTTCCCGTAATTGGTACAGAAATTAACGACCATTACGGCAGTACGGAATGTTGTCTAAAAATTACGTTGTTTTTTGGTTGTTTTTTTTTTTGCGCATAGGGATCTATCGTAGCAAGTGCTGTACAGTATGGTGGCCATCCAGCACTCGCTGCATGAGAAAGATGGAAAATTATCAAGTATTCTCTTAATATAAGCCAATTTTTCATTGAAAACTTATGTGTTGTGATGAACTGAAAATCAATATTTAGCAACTTTGTGGGAGTAAAATCACAACAAATTTCAGATAATCATGTGCGCATGCGTCCGCTTGCCATTCTTTTAAGATTCATGGCGCCGCATAGGAAATTACTGATTTATTCCCCAAATTACTGATTTTGAGCCTTATATGGTTACTGATTTTCTGTTCTGGAGGTTGGCAGCTCTGCCTAAAGTACATGTATGACTTCATTTCAATATACTGTCCTCTCAAAAAACAATGTTTAAATAAAGAGTGATAATGATAATAATAATAAAGATGATGAGAATGATAATAATAGCAATATTCATGATAATAATAATAATAAAGATGATGAGAATGATAATAATAGCAATATTCATGATAATAATAATGATGATGATAATTATATAAAGGACAATGATGAATTATATAAAATAATAATAATGTTAATAAATATAAAGGACAATGATCATTAAAATAAAATGATAATAATGTTAATAGTAATAATGATAATGATAATGATAATAATAATCTTATTCATATAGTGTCTTTTTCCAGAGGACACAACATGCTATCCGATAGTTTTAGGTAGAGCTGAGAATTTTGAATATATTTTTATTATTATTTTTTTCTGCAGAACCTTCTCCCGTGTTGAATCTAGCCGAATCCGGAGCCACAAAAGAGTCCATCTCAGCCCAGTGGAACAGGCCTAGTTCAGGGGTTGTAGACCAATACATTGTCTCATGTTCAGATGGTACAGAAGCCCCACCTTCACCAATAGCGGAAAATGGGAGTGCCGTCTACCAGGCATCTTGTGTGGGACTATCTACTGCCGGGGCAGACTACACTATCACTGTCACGTCACAGAGTGGAGTTGAAAGCAGTAATGATACTACCATCACCATCACAGCTTGTAAGTTCTCTAAAAATTGTCAATGTCTAGTGCCTGCTGGCAGCCCAAAGGCGCCATCACTAAATAGCCCTCTTAACACTCTCAATTCATTCAGAAATCCTCAGTCCAAACACGATTTTTGACAAATGAAAAGTGTCCAGTAAGACTCTGGAAGGTACCCGGTGTAGCCCCTCCACATACCGGGTAACAGCCCTCTACATGCATGTCCACCTCAAATTCTTTCCGAAAACCTCTGAAAATGACTGAAAGGAAGGTCTTAGGTTTGAAAGCAATTCAAAGACACATTTATAACCCCCTCCCCCCCCCCCCCCAAAAAAAAAATTAACATGAAAATGTGAATTGTTTTATGCTTTATTTCATGTGTTTATGTTTGCAGGGCCCTTAAGGATAACAGTGTCAAATGAGTCCACCCTGGATAAAAAATACCCCCCAAAATAAAAATAGATAATAAAAAGTATCATTGAGAGCTCATTCAAATGTATTTATTTATTTATCTATTCCGTTTTATTTCATGAAATTGTATTGGAATGTACTTTTCCTCTGTATTATTGTTTTTTGGGGTTTCAGTGATTTTAGACAGAATGTTAGTATGTGCCTGTAGATCTGGATCTAAATGTAATTAAACATGTTCCTCTCTTTTGTTTAATAACAATCATTCATTTTCCAAACTGTTTTGTAGTACCTAATATGGTACATATTGAAGCAGGTGATGCTACAAATTCATCCTTCGTTGCCACTTGGAACCATCCGGAAGGAGAGATAGACTCTTTCCAGGTGTTTTGTTATGAAAATGATACAGCTCCCGAGGAAATTAGCAATGTGGGAAGCAACATCACCTACGAAGTGTCTTGTGAGAGTCTACCCATCGCAGGGACTGGTTATAAGTTCTCTGTGGTTTCTGTCAGTGGTAGTAAGAATGTGACTTCAGAAACTGTGTTGTACACCAGTAAGTTGGGAGCTTCCTTTGGCATCAGATTGTATTATTTTCATGCATCTTCTTACAGTATTTCGCTGATCCTTGGACCATTTTGCAATATTTCACTGGTCCCCATGCAGCACAACCCAGTAACCCATCTTCAGCACCCACATGTACATCTTCGACAGCACTTCATCACTTGCATATCATCTGGGATTTGTTTGTAGTATGATCTAGCAACCATTCAACATTTAATTCAACGTCATATTCTACTTGTTATAAAGTTCATTACAATAAAGGAGAAGTCCACGTTGAAATTAAGAAAAATCTGATATTAGATAAGAAATTAATGAAAGTAATCAGTCGAAAGTAAATGGTGACTGTGATTTATCTGTTAGCAATTTTTAAAAGTTATTAATTTTTTTTTATATCATTCATTTATAATTTCCTGCATTTTGATAACCCTGTGTACAATGATATATCCATGGCAGAGGTATAATGAAATAATTGCTGTGGGGGAAGAAAAAAAATCAAAAAAAAAAAGCAACATTTTTACTGAACATACAGGAGAGGCGCTGTAAAGGTTCATATTAAACACAGTGTTGTGTTTAATCTGCCACAGTGTAAAATTCTACAAAGCTTTCCAGTCCTTTACCAGATTTTCTGAAAATTTCACTGATTTATCTAGCTGTTGTGCCTTATATTTCATCCACCTTGATACCATCTTTCTCTTTAAGAAATACGTTCCCCCACCCCCCCCCCCCCCCACCCTGTTTTTTCACCATCATATAGATGTTGTACTTAGAAGTGATTGGGAGATTCATCCATTTCAATGTCACTCTTTTAACAAAAATAATTGACTTATTTGATTTACTTAATTGATTGATTAATTCAGGGCTGTTTTTTTAAAGAAGCTAGCCAGTCTTTTGGGTTTTAACACATGTAGTGCCATGCTTGTAGGTAGTTTATGCTGCTTAAATAATGCGTTTAAAGAAATCAATTGTTTTTTTTAGTTCAACAATGCTCTTTTTAGCCACTCAGTGAATTGTTTATGTCATCATTTTGACAGAAATTGATTAAATCTAATATGATTCATTAGGCCAGAGAAAAGCTTGGTTTTGTTCTTCCAATTTGCGACAGGTTGATAAGTCAGATATGAAAATCTGTAGCCTTGCATCTTGGAGAATTCATGAAGTAGATTGACATGTTTGAATACTTTAATCTTGTGATGGAGCATTCATTTGTTTGACCTTCTAATACAGGACTTCATTTTAGAGGGTAATATGCATGTTTCATTTTGAAGTATGCTCTTCAGTAAAAAGAGGCTCCAAGTTGCATTGGTGCTTCATTATTCTCGGGATCTGCTTGAATTAATGGTCCACTTGTAACAACCATCATACAAAGATTAGTTTCAATTATTCGTGAAAAAAGAATACTTTGTAAATTGATCATTTACACTACTTATTACAATGAAACATCATAATATGAGCCTTCATTATTTAAATGGAAACAAATGTATCCCTTTGTCCCCGGTGCTGCAACTGCAACTGATACTGAAAGATTTCATTTAATTTGTATTAGTTATGTTCACACAGCGGTCCATTAACTTTAAAGCCCCACCGCACTAGTTTGGCCAGGATGGATTAGACCTCCTTGCATTGTCACTGACAAGTGGTTATCTCACCAAATAAGCTCTCAATTAACATGAAAAAAAGAGGAGCATGGGGGACCAATGGTCACAGATTAGGCATTGTTTGCTATATAGAGGGCGCAAGTAGTTATAAGTAGTGTGGGTGGGTCTTTAAGTTTAGGTTGCAGTTTTAAACTTCAAAGTTATCTTGTAGTAGGGGACCATATGGACGCATTCATGGCTACTAAATGTTAGGTTTACCTAAAGTGATTAACCACGAGCAATCTTAAAGTTACCGTGATAACTACCAGCAGCGGATGGTCCTCACTTAAAATAACATACCATGGTATGTAGAGGTGTCGTGGTCGAGTGGATACGTCGCCGGACTGTCAATCACAAGTTTTACGGTTCGAGTCCTGCCGCAGCACTAATGTTCTTTGGCCAGACATTCATTTACATTTGCCACACTCAACCCAGGTGATGTAAATGGGTACCTGGCAGGAATTCATTCCTTGAAATGCAAGAGCGCTGTAGTGGCTGCCTTGCTAAAGCCAGGGTAATAATCGGGGCAGTGCCAGGAGCATCACAACGTGACGGACATGTGCACTATATAAGAAGACACCATTATTATTAGTATGTGCCATGTAGACACAATTAACTTTTGTAGTTAAAATGACTTTAATACTCACTTTGGGGGCCCTTGTAAACCTCCATCATGGTAATAGTCGTTTGTTGTTAATAACTTGGAGGTTCCGCAAATTTTAAAACTAAGAGGGTCCCTTGCGAACATATAGCTAATGTTTTTGTTGCAGATGTTTATTAGGAAACTTATTGGAAGAGGTTTCAATTGAGTTTGAAGAGGAGTTTTAGTATTGATAAGTCCAATATTAGGGGAAATTGGAGATGATAATTCTTTTGAATTTTGGTTTCATGTGAAACAACTCCCTCCTTGAGATAAAGAGGCATGTGTTAAGGAAAAGATTGTGGGCTTTCCCACTCTTTGTACATCTGTTTTAATTGCACAATTAAGGCCTATCTGTCTAAAGGTCCATTCCATAAATTACAAACAATACATTGTCAGATACATACTGTTGATTAAAAGCATGCAAATATATGCAAAAGGGGAACATAGTATGTGTTAACATATCATTAAATAATTACACCGTGGTGAATAGAGAAACAAAAACAAAATGGATACAATGTGGCATATAACTGTCAATATTAGTTGGAAAAAAGGAAGATAAATACATAAAGCATTTTCAACAACATTCAGGGAATTTCTTTCTGTGTAGATCGTTCTCAAAATACACCAATTACATGTATCGTGTACTTTGTGTATAAGGAGAAAGGAAAATGAAAAGAAGCATAGACTCTGATTAAATGAAATTTCCAGAAAGTTATGTTATGTTCCTGATTGCCAAAATAAAGGAAATGTAATACTTGAAGAGGCAGAAGCAACATACTTAAAGGAATCCGGTAACTTTGTCTTAGATCCTTTAAAAAAAATCCTTGATTTAGCTCATGCTGCAATCATAATTATAAACCTTTAGGTCAGTCAGAAACCCCATGGCTTTTCCCAGCCGATCGCCTGTCTGATTATCAAGATATTTATGATGGGAAATCGAAACCAAATTTTGAGTTTGGCTAACGGTTTTCATAACACTACAGTCTATTGGGGAAAACGAATATGGTAAATGGTATAGAATATGGTAAAACCGGTCACTCAAAGGTTTTTAAACTTTTTTGAGGCACTTCTTGATCAGTTTGAAGCGCGATTTTTTTTTAGGGCTTCAATATTACACCATATCCCAGACACTGATAACACATAGGGCTGTGCATCTCAGATTTAACATTTGTAAACGATCCCTTTAAAACTAAA
The DNA here is from genome assembly GCA_035222895.1 of Strongylocentrotus droebachiensis. Lineage (NCBI taxonomy): Eukaryota > Metazoa > Echinodermata > Echinoidea > Camarodonta > Strongylocentrotidae > Strongylocentrotus > Strongylocentrotus droebachiensis. The sequence goes on along the minus strand of JAVYIG010007185.1, from coordinate 73,405 downwards.
AACAGTGGTTCCCAATGATTGCTGTTCTTTTGTGGAACATTTTATTTTATTTCCTGGTCCAAAGCTCAAGTGTCATAGGTTTGACTTGCTTTCTGATTATCAAGGAAATATCCAAGAATCAACAAATGCTCATCTTATTCAAATATATACAGTCATGTGCTTGTAATAAATACATGGTGGTTAAACCAGACAGATGCCTGGTTATACCAATGACCACATTATTCCATAGACATTATACATCATGTATAGAGTATGGAAGTCTATCTTGGTTTGCAAACTTTTACTTCCAATTTTTAAAAGCAGAGCAGTGCAAGCTATGACGAGAGTTCACATTTTATATGATTTTGTGCACAATGACACTGCCTATAAATCTACCTATTGTAGAGGTAAAAAAAGTGCTTCTGTGTATCATCTGTTTGTGTGTGACTTCACTTAACATTAACATATATGTCCCAAATCATGTTTAACAAATATTATTTTTCTCATTTGGTTTATATATACTCTTTAAAAATCTGATTTACTTCTTGAAGAGTCACCAATCATATATACATATATCATTTTCAATTTCTCCATTTTGATTCCACATGTTTACATGGAGACGTACAATGTGTATATAAGATTTTCTCATGAATGATCATATATCAGACAGTTTGCATGAGATCAGAGGAGAACAACAAGTTAATATGAAACAAGAGATCATCATTTCACTTTGCAAATACCCTCCTTTTTGTTAAAACAATATTAATAATGATGATAACAATCTGCGTTTACAAAGCGATATACACCCTTTACATATTATACATATTATACATAGTATGTGTAAATTACCCTTGAAATTATTGTATGCTATATATATATATATATATATATATATATATATAGTTAGATATCAACAAATATGTATATCACAATATTGTTCATCAATTGTTTTATGTTCTTGTTATTATTAACTACTTGAGCCTTCTATTAATGTGAGCAAAAGAATTTCCATTTGTGAATGTACAATGGATTAATAAATATAAAAGAAATGGAATGAATATAAAGGGAATGTACATGTAGCCCCACCTTTATCCACCCACATCACATCACTCATATTTCTCACATTTAAAATTTTAAACGTGGAACTGAACAGTAAAACAGTTGTGGGTGAAATTGTATCCATCTATTTAAACATGTATCCAGCCACATCCACTCACCCATCAACAAACTCACCCACATCCCACCCGTGCTCACACACACCTCACACATGAACCCTATCAGTATTAGTTATGGGTGAAATTGTACTATCATCCGAACCCACATATTCACACCCACATACACACACACACACACACATACTCCTTTACCCCCCCCCCCCCCCCCCCTCCTCACACACACCCACACACTTACACATGAACCCTAGCGTGTGAAATTATACTATCTCTGGAACACACATATCCACACATGCACACACACATCTCGCACCAATGCTCCATTACTCACTCACACACCTACCTCACACACTCACACATGTTTTTTTGTTTTATTAATTGATGGTGTGTAATAAAGAATGTTCAAAGAGAAATTAATTATATCAATATGAAGATTAATTTTAAGCTGAGACCATGCAGTAGTCATTCTTCCACTATTTATTTTTTATTTTGTGCATGTTCCTGCTCTTCCAATGGCTGGACTATATTGTTAGTTGATTATAAGTGTCATATACCATCTGGTACTACTTGTAATCATTCAAATTCAATATCATTTTGCAATTTCTTTTGAACAGTTGTTAATGTAAGTTAAACTACCGGTAATTCTGTACCATTGTCATGGACCTTGATTGTGGTTATTAAACTGAAGTTACTGAACGTATCAAATTTTATTTCATGAATCATTTTTTTGCGCAGATCCGAACACTGTGGTTCTACATGTAGAAGAAGGTGGAATCACAACCAGGCAGATAACTGTGCAGTGGGATGATCCTGTGGGGGAAGAAGATTCCTTCAATGTAGACTGTGGTGCTGACGGTACCAATGACATCACCCTCTTACCTGCTGATGCAACAGGCCATACTTTTGAAGCAACTTGTAACGTATCAATGGCAGGAGATCCCTATAACATCACTGTGACCAGCGTGAGTGGGGATAAAGAGAGCCCTGTCACCGGGACCTTTACAGCAGCAAGTAAGTACTGATAACTCTTTGAAAACCTACAACAAGGTATTCAAAGACATGTCTGTGTTCTTATTTTACAAACCAAGCAGCTCATATGTACAATTGCTGTCATCAACAATGTTTGATCCTTTGACCAAATACACCACCATTGACAGTTTTACCGTATTTGCCGGCGATAAGGCTGCAGCACCGCATAGGCCGCACCCCCAACTTTGACATTTTGTACAGGTAAAAAAGGAAATTTAGCGAATCTTCATTGATTTTGAAGCTACATGTAGTACTGTATCACAGGCAGATTACCTACCACAATGTATGGTGTAATTCGAGATTGCCTGAAAATGGATACAAATTTTGTCCTGATGCGCAGTAGCTCCGTAACGGTCCTTTCTTTTAGCGATGCAATGGCACGAACTTAGATCTAGATCTATAAGTTTAATGAAGTTTATTTTTGTCTTCATGTTAACAATGCAACCTAACATTTTCGGTAAGATGTGTAGAGTTCTAGAAATGTCCTGTACCATTGTACATTAACTGATATAGTCATTGTAGTCCCATACATGTATGTACAATTAGTACCGGTATGTGTTGTTTTGACCACAAAATTTTTGACTGTTGTTGCACATAGGGCACTGTTTTTTTTTTAACTATGACCAAATAGCTTAATGACCCTTTGACAGCCTGAAACTTTACAAAGATAAAGAATTAGAAATCAGTTACAACTTTTTCTTGTAGCATGGACCTAGGTTAACCTCCCATAGCTTAACGAAAAAATGTCAGCGTTGCTTTATGTGCATGAGGTATCCCTGAACAGCCAATTGTTTACGGAATTTTGTAACAAAATTGACATACCTTTTTGGTTGGAGCCGAAAAAAATATATACCCACAAGCAATACGTTTTTTTTCTATTGATGATTAATGAGCATGGGTGGATCTTAAAGAAAGTTAACAGTAATCTGAATTAACTCCTGTATTTTGATAGAACAGTGCAATTGAAAATGGTGTTTCGGACGTTACATTTTCCGTAAACAATGTAGGCTCTCATTTACTCCACTAGAACAATCATTTAATGAGATTGTTTATGGTTTGAATAAGCTTATTAGTTACTCCAAGTCATTAAATTAAAAGAAAATATAATTTAATTGTAGTAGCGCTTATATTATAAATATATTCAAAATTTGAAAAAGTTGTCTCATTTTCCGTAAACAATTTTGTAACGTCCGAAACAACTTTCAATTTGAAGTAGCAGAAAATATATGAACTGCAGGACCTATCTTTCGTAACATGTTTTAAACATTTCATGGCGGCTACCCACCAAAAAACCGAAACAAGAAATACCAAATAAATGATGATAATCCATAATTGAGGGTATCTGGAGTGAATAAATCATTATGAAATAAGTTATTATAAGTCTTAACACAAGTCAAAACACAAATCAGGTCTTTCAAATCCAATAATTTTGTGTAAACTCAAAAAGGGTGTTTCGGACGTTACACTATTTGATTGTTAACACATAGTTTGCAAATTTCAACTAATTTTCGATCATATGTGCAAGTTACGATTTCACAATGCACACTCCTGTTAAAAACACTATTTTGATAATTTCATTTAGATCTAAATATAAAAATATGAAGAAATATGATGCAAAAAAGAAAATTTCCGTAAAATATCTAAATTTTCTGCAAAATTGACTTATAAAACATAAATATTGAAGCCACACTTTGTGGTGCAAAGGCATTCCTGGCTGCTTTAGTATATCCTTAATTGTAATTTATCAGAAAAAATCTCAATAAAAGTGACTTATAAAAATTATTCAGCCATTTTAACAGCACTTTCTGTTATGCTGTTAGCACGTTTCGGATGTTACATTAAACTGTTAACAGACATTTTCATACTTTAACTAGTTCAAATGAGGGGCAAAGATAGATGTGAGAATAGGAAATTTCAATTGTTCAACCTCTCCTCTTGCTATTTACATTGCTGTGTGTTTGCAAATCATCACGTTTTCATTTTTACAGAGGTTGTTCCAAATTATGTCATATAACCAAAGATTGTATGGTCAATCTAAACTATTTGGTAGGTTACAAAAGCTCAAAATCACCCACTTAAGCAATACCCAGTGTACATGTACATGACACGGGTATGATACAGGTATAAATAAAGTTGATAAAATCAAGCAAATTAAAATGTTTTTCTAAAAATTTATGGGAAATATGGATTTTCATTTGAAAATACCTTTTAAAAAGGGCACTCAGTACACGTAACTAATCTGTGTAGAAAGTACATAGATGTATAAAAGAAAAGAAAAGTACCAGTAATACCTTATTTAATGATCCTAAACATATACATGTAGTATCTTCCTCAAATGTATGCATACATGTACATACAAAATGTATAAGCTAGTGTAGGGATTTATTTTGAACTTCTGAAACTCCCCTTCATATCCATGATTCATCCCTTTCATATTAATAGGTCATCCCTAATTCACATTCACCCTTTTCATCCACCATCCTTTCATCTGTCTATCTATCTCTCTCATTGGTTTCAATGTTCACCTGATGCAGTCAAGCTTACATAGTATAATTTACATATACTATGAATATTCAATATATACCCTTTGTTTATGTTTGAATATTCAAGAATACTTTGTGATGTTGATTTATACTTGTAAGGGACTATATGAATATTTATTGATTTATTCTACTTTGCATGGAATGTATGTGGAATGCTACATAGAATGCTGTAATGCTTTTACACATTAAAACCTGGTCAGTTAGCTAGTAGTTATCAATCCTACAACATGTCTGCTGGGCTGCCTCTGTGTTAAGAGTGCTAGGAATTATCTGTTAGAACCGCAACTCTACACTAGTGTGAAATATAAATGGGCTGTCCGTTTTTGTGTTTTTTCCTCTACGAAATGTCAAAGTTGGGGGTGCGGCGCTGCGGCCTTATCGCCGGCAAATACGGTACATGTTTAACCTACACTGTATATTGTTTGTCACCTGTAATATAGGCACAACAAGAGTTAAGATCTATCAACCAACCAACCGACCAACCAATCAATCCATTTATTCATCAATCGGTCATCTATTAAAAAAATAAATAAATACTTATTTAAGAGCATTAAAACATATTGTCGTTTGAAACGGCCTCCTAATACAAATAGTGGTAAAGGATGATTGTTACTACAGTAGTATTATAACCTAAAACATACACAATTTTAAAATACATCAAAAATGTCTCATTCTCGAGATGTACATACATTAGGATTCACTTATTTCTTATTACCGTACTTACATGACTGGGGGTACTTTTTTATAGTTTTATTTTTTAAAAGATTTGTCAATGTTTCAGTGCTTACATACATGTATGTGTTAGTGATATTATTGAATGACACACTATATAGTTGAAGGCAAAGAACATTAGCAAGCTGATTAAACATCTATATTGTAGAGTTTGTAGAAATTGATGATCTCATTGAAATGTTAACATCGTGTAACATCCGAAACAAACCATAGTATACATTTCACACTGTTGTTCATAACATGCAATAAAGAGTATGTTTGTAAGTGAATTTTCTAAGGAGTTTTGATGACTACAATTGCTATTAGCTTCATATTTCACTGTTAGATCACATAAGCATTTTTAACTACCGATACACGTTCTTGAAATGAATAATATACCTTACATAAATTGAGTGGTCGATGAAGACAAACTTGGTATACATGTATGTGCTAAACTAATTAAAACTGCACAATTTTTTTCCATAAATGTTACAGAAGTATTTTTCTGCAAACAATTAATGTAACTGAGGTCAATAATACCTAAAGAAAAGCAATTAACTTGAATAAACTTATAATGTTAACAGTGTGTAACGTCCGAAACATCAGTGATGTGCCATATGAAAATTATTAGGCAATGCACTGGTTCCCAATTTTTTGGCATGTATTTACCTTATATCATCAGTTGTTATAATAAAATAAGTTTGACCTAAGAAAAAAGCATTTTACCTATTGAAATAAAAACTTGTTATTGTCAAAACCCTAATTTAGAGCTATTTTTCACTTTCAAGGGATACAAAATCTGTATTTTTCAAGATAGAAACTCAACAATTTGCATGAATAATCTCTGAAACATATTCTTAAAGACCCAACATATTTAAAGGTGTAGATAATAGCAAATGAGTTTTATATCACAGTTATTAGATATGCTATAGTTCACAATAAAATTGTAAAAACTCAAAGTATTCATATCTGGTGAATAAATAAGGAGATAGATTAAGGTCCAGAATTTGCATTTCTCAAAAATATGATTAGTCCTGATCCTAAAAATACAAGTTTGAAGTGAGTAAATATAATTTCATTTTGGACCCATTTGTGGACACATTTGGTATAAGTTAAAAAAACCAGTGCCATAGGCCGCACCCAGACTCTTTGATATTTTCTCTTTCGAAAATACTGCGGCCTTTACGCCGGCATATAAGAAACACCATGCTTCTGGTTGGTGGTTTTAGCTGCCTGGTTGAATATTGAAATAAAGCGGGCTGTCTGTGAACTAAGATAGAATAATTGAAGGATCACTATTAAACCTACCAATGACCGTCAAACTTTTTTTTAGATTCTGGAACCAAGTAGGATTCCCGGAAAAGATACAAGGATTATCCATTAAAGAAGCTTTGTTGGTTTATGAAAGATGATGACACTTCGAGTCATGTAGATTTTATTCGATTGACTACTGTTTTTGTGTGGAAACCATAGGCATTGATGCAGGATCCACCAGTTTCCACTAGACAATGGGATGAGAAAATTATCATATGCTAGCATGTAAATGATAATGAAGAAAAGAAGTAAGATACAGCTGAGATTATAGCTGTTGGACACAGTTTGAGGGTCATCAGGTCATTCAGAGAATAAATTGTTCTTTAAGAAGAAGATTGGATAAGTGTACACCAATTTAGTTCTTAATCATAAGACATAATTCTATATTCTCTTTGGACAATTGGCTTTCGTGGACATGGCATGAATTGTAACTTCCATTGTACTCAGGTGGAAGCTTTTCATCTTTTGCAACATTGACATAAATGTACATTTATCTTCTTAATCTTTAGCTCCAGAAGGAGTGACTTTTGGAAAGAGTTCATCAAGCACCACATCTATCACAGTCACCTGGGATGCATTAGATGGAGCTGATGGGTTCAGAGTGGCCTGCTCTGAGGGTGCCCCATCGCCTAACTTTCCTCTTAATACTGGTCTAGCTACTGAGGTGACTTGTAATGGAGTCACACCAGGGGGCAATCACTCAGTTAGTGTTGTCACCCTGGAAAACAATGGAGAGAGTCCAGCCATGGTCGTGTACATTGTTGCAGGTAAGTTGATCTTTCATGTTCACTAATTAAACTTTATCAGACGTGTCGTTGTTTAGTGTCCATCTTTCCTACGCTGTAGGAGTATCCCTTATGGCCTCTGTCCTAGCAATCTGGTCTTCATCATTCACTTGGGTGAGACCAGCCATGGTTGTGTACGTTGTCCCCTGTAAGTCGCTCCCTTTATTTTTTGATCCATGTAATGAAATGACCATTGCTGATAACATCAAATTTTATCAATTCCAAATCATCTTCTCTGACAGAAAGTTGAGCTTTGGGAAAGGTGAAATGTAATTTGTTAGATTTTCATTTCTTTTTGTGGAAGGATATCACAGAAAAGATGTCCCCTGAAAAGGATGGCTTTTCAAATGCCCTTCTGGTTTGAAATTTGAAAAGAAACGGCTAAATTGTGTGGACCATACTTTCATGCCACATGTTCGTGTAGTCCCATTTCTACATTTCTGTGTACAGTGCATGTGACTTTTAGCAAGACGAGGCCAATTTCTTGTCAGTTTGATGATTCCAAAACCGCACACTATACACTATTAATATGCTACATGATCAACCTTTGGTAATTGTTTCCAGAGATTCTCTTTCACAATGCAATTACTTGACCAGAGCTCAACTTTATCTTCAACGCAGAAGAGGCAACATTGCATGTTCTTGGCATTTACAGTATGCTTGAATTTTTCTTTTGCACGTTCATCAAGTTGTCCATTGACTTGAAATATTACCATGAAACCTTACCATCACATTCTCTGCAATGTATATATATTTTCTTTGAAGCTTGAAATGTTTGTCAGCATGTTCGTCCGCAGCAAATATATTTTTACTGTTTTTAATGTTTGTTAAAAATCAATAAGAGCCTGCTTGTACAAAATCTGTTACCTGCTTTGAACTCTCTTTTATAAATGCTTGCATACTCAGCTCTCCAGTGTCCAATAAATGCTGATTTTCATGAACATAGTCATACATGTATATGAAAATATCTTTCTATGACTCCAGTAATGCTCGAAAACTTGTAATTTCATCAGCAGAAGAAGTAAGCAAAAGCATTGTTGTCACTGCAGCCTTTGTTTACCCTTATCAAGTCATTCCTCCCCTAACATGTAAACTGGCAGTGCTTTAATATCAACCCCTATCTAGAAAGGACACCTACCGGTACCTATCTATAACCTCAGTGGTGTTCCTCAAAGAAACATCCTCCTAACAGAACCTGTATTTAAACACAACCTATCTTCAAGGACCACATACCTTATAGTTTTCTCCCTTCGGACAGTCTTTATACATGTTTAATAAAAGTAAATGTATACATTTGAAATTCAGTACCTCTTAGTGCCAACCTTACCGCCGGTACCTCTACAATAAACTCTGTCAGTACCATGTGGCCCTATCCTGGAGGATCGGTGGACGTCTTTGAAGTGGACTGCAGCAACGGTACCGAGAGTAACGCGGCAGTGCTTGTTAATCAGACTTACCCCGATCCAAGTTACCTAGTTAGTTGTGATGGTGTCTTGAATCCTGGTGATGATTACACCATGGTTGTCACAAGCGTTAGCAACGAGCAGAAAAATTCAGCGAGCATCGTGTTGACAGCCTGTAAGTGATTGAAGGAGCAAACATGACAAAAAATTGCCCAAGATTTCATTTCATACACACATGTCAACTCTAAAAAACATGTACATTGTCATTGAGCAGCAGATTAAGATTGATATCAGAGATTGACCATTATGAAGTTCCTTCCAACAAGTGACATTATCAGAATAAATACATTCTTCTTGAAAGGCAAACAATTGACCAAGTCTGCTGAACTTTTGTCAAATGAAACTGTTTAATATGATAAGGTGGAATTTCCCCTACTATTGATATCTGTTTTGATACATCAATTCTGGAGTTCAGAAAGTTTGGAGTTAGCTAATAAAGTACATCTGTATGTTTTCTTTTCCGTTATTTTGGGTTTGCTATGAATAAGGACTCGCATGTACATGTAAATGAAGATGCACTTTAAATACACCCAAATAAGTAAAGACTCTTTCTGGCCCTTTATAATCATTGGAGTTAAATATATCCTTCCTAGTTACTCTCAGAAACTGTTCTATACATATATTTCACTTCTCTTGAATCATCCAACAAATTTGTTCATGATAAACCATCAATAGTAAGACATTCTCCATACATTGTTCACCTGTAGTACCTCTTAGCGTCAACTTAGTTGCTAATACTTCTTCTACAAGCTCTGTGAGTGCAACCTGGCAGTTTCCGGGAGGTGTTGTGGAAGAGTTTGAAGTTCAGTGCAGCGATGGCAATGAAACAACTTATCCAGCCCAAGACGTGGAGTATCTGGCCTCTTGCACAGGTCTGGATACTCCAGGAAGAAATTACACAATGACCGTCACCAGTTTGAGTAATACGCAGAGAAATTCAGCATCAATTGTATTGACAGCTTGTGAGTACATGTATTGCACTCGATACGCAACTGTGGTGAATTATCATCTGCTCCAGTCACATTTACTACCCATATAATCACCACATCCATAGTATGATAATGTGTCATCATACATTACTCATGAAACATCTGCAACATTTGGGGGGAAAATTCATTTAGTATCATGTCCGTAGTAAGACAATCTTTACCAGGGACCCGTTTCACAAAACTTGTCATCAGTGACAAATGACAGTCTTTGTTATAAGCTACTGAAATCCTTGCTTCTGATTGGTTATCAGCAGAGTTGTCACTGATTTTTGTCATTTGTCATTGAAAAAAGGCTTTGTGAAACGGGCCCCAGAACTCAATCTTGTAAGAGGCGTCATCGTCTAGTGGATACGTCGTCAGACTGTGGATCACTTGGTACGAGGTTCAAGTCCTGCCGCGGCAATAATGTCCTTTGGCAAGACGTTGATCTACATTTGCTGCTCTCTGCCCAGATTTTAAATGGGTATTCCTTGACTGCTGTGAGCACCAAAATCGGTAGCCTAGCAGTGGCGGAGTAGTATTAGAGTGCCTCGAGCACCTTGCATGGTGGATATGGGTGCTTTATAGATATCCAATATTATCATAATTATTCTCTTTGAACAGCTCTTTGTCGTCAAAGACTATTTTCCTCACTCTTCCATGATGCATTGCATATGCTTCATCATTCATGCACTACCATGATGTGTCCATGTGCAAACAATTCTGCTCATTTTGTTGCTAATCAAGGGATTATGAGTTTATACCTCTCAAAAATATGATTCTGTGAAATGTTTTCCATGCAGCTTTAATCTTACATGTATCTGTAATTTCATGACATAAAGAAAGAAAGAAATGATTTGTATATTCACATGTGGATTTGTTTTTTCTTGTTGCACAAGATGTATGTATTGACCTTGCATCATATTTTTGGCATACAAATTATGTATCAGCAACCCCCAGAAACGTATTTGATTTATAATTCAATTTCACGTTCTGTTGAAGAGAATTTTATTTTACCATTGGCGCTTACATCCATCATCTTGAGTTTGAATGCATTTGTATTTTAACCACACATTCATTTTTGCAGTCTGGTACACATGTATACTCTTAACTAATTCTTTTTACATGTTTTGTTTCTACTTGTTTTCATTTAGGGAAGGCCAAATAGTTGTTTATGTTTGACATATACATTTTTTTCAAACATGACTGAATACCGGTAATCAGGGTGAAATCAGCAAATATTTGAAAAGCATTTTGCCATAATTTGTTTCCCAGTAATAACGCAGACCCTTTTCATATCATAAACTCGTCATGAATAGTTTCGATGAATATGTCCATATCATTTCTGTGGAAGGAAAACATGCCTATTCAATGTTTGTTTATATTCCAGTTAATACATGTAGGAGTCATTTTCTTCTACATATACTGGTACATGTACATTGTACCTTGGTTCTTTTTTAATATTATGATTTGGCCTGAGTCGTTTCAGTTTTTTAATCCAGGCCCCGACCATGTTGATGGGAGCCCAGATTTTGTTTCTTTCTCCTGAAACACCCATTTTCTCCATTTGCCAAAACAGTATAGATTTTACATTGACTTAACTTGACCTGTGCAGATCAGAAAGACAGATAAATTTAACTTTTCATACTAGATGAGATTTTATGCCATAGTTCATTATCAAATGAAAGTAGTCTTCATTCCTTTAAGACCCCTTGAATCTATTGATGACCTCCCGATAATCGCATATTTAAGCTCGTTCAGATATGATGCAGTAAACCACAACAAATTACGCGTAAATGAATGGCAACTGTGTGCAACTAAGGTCTTATGCCTATTCACTGAGCTCTTTGTTATGAGAACCAGAAATGTGATGCCTATTACACTTTTCGTCATCATTTCTAAAAATCCCCTGTTTTACCACTTCATATCTGAACGAGGTATTATGTTGCCTTTTTGTTCTTGCAGTGCCTGAAGCAGTCACCTTTAATGAAGAGAGTAACATGGCAACTACTACCACCATCACTGCATCATGGACCATGCCCAATGGTATAGTGGACTACTATGAAGTCTCCTGTTCTAAAGGAACAGCTTCACCAGCCCAGGTCAACCCCTCAGACACCCTGACAGCATCTTGTACAGGGCTATCAACTCCAGGAGATAACTATACTATCTCTGTGACAACAGTCAGTAATGCTAAACTCAGTGCAGCATCGACCATCACAATCACTGCTCGTAAGTATTTCTTAAAGCGTTTTAAAGGTAAAGACCAGTTCTGGTCATCCGATTGCATTGTGAAAGAAACGTTATGAAATCGTTCAGAAAAGGTTGATCATCTAGCATATAAGTATTTGTGTGTACTGCAAGGTTCTGGAATCATCAAAATGATAAGAAATTTGGCCAGGTCTTGGTAAAGTTAGAACCACTGTACACAGAAATATGTATATGGGACAACGCGACACGTACACGATATCTATCTGGTCCGGATAGATTTAATAATTTACCAAATATATCAATTGGTAGGCAGTTTCCCAGCAAAATTTGTATCATCACGTATTAGTCAAAACGTATTCTTTCACGTGATTGGTAATAAGAGCTTCCATTTCATTTTTTGAGAGGGAGGCGTTTTCAAAACTGGTCTATACCTTTAAAGTTTTAACTTTTTGTACTAGGTGAAATTTGTTTGATGGACTCTAAAATCGCATTTTGATTTTTAAAATAGTGAATTTCGCCTGTTACTTTTTCTTCTGAAACATGTTGAGTTTCATCAATTTGCAATTGCAAACTTCACTACCAGGTACCCTACATTTATGGGAATGCACCTAAGGAGAAAGTATTCACTTATGTTGCATCTTTTCTTGCAGTGCCTGAAGCAGTCAACTTTAATGAAGAGAGTAACATGGCAACTACTACCACCATCACTGCATCATGGACCAAGCCCAATGGTATAGTGGACTACTATGAAGTCTCCTGTTCTGATGGGATTGCTTCACCAGCCCAGGTCAACCCCTCAGACGACCTGACAGCATCTTGTAATGGTCTAAATCCTGGAGGAAATTATACTATCTCTGTGACGTCAGTCAGCAACGGTAAAGATAGTTCAACATCGGCCATCACGATCACTGCTTGTAAGTATTTCTAAGAGCCTTTACACCAACATAAATTTATATGAAATTTTTGTAGTAGACAATAACTTTGTTTAACAAATTAAGGGGGAAAAACAGTAATACACGCCTGAAAAATAATCATCTTAGGAAACCAGCTTTGAAGAAGTCAGTTGAATTACATGTGAAGCGGAAATGGTCGCTGAGCATGAATAAAACCAATCTCACTTGAATCATGAATCCTCCAATAAGAAATAGAACTGCTCCAAATATTGCACTATCTTAAAGTTGTACACCACAAAATCACCACAGATGATATCACACAAACTATAATTGGCTAGCACAAGCGATGTTTAGGAATTTTTTCTGAGTGAATTGCAGAGAAATATGATTATGAAGATTCTCCAAAATGAGATGTAAGAGGTTTGAATTGAAATAGAAGTAATTCGCTTCAAGTGTATGCAGGAAACAAATCATGGTAGTAGAGATGACGTTCTCGAATTAACGTGTTGCCTCGATGAGAAAACTTTGAGAAGTCTTTGAAGAAAGAAGTGAAGATGATAAAGAAGATGTTGTTTTGCTCCTTCTTGGGAAGCAGGATTAAAACAAAGAGAGTACTATACCAATTCTGGGAAGTAAGGGTGATAACTGCAGTGTACCAGGTCCATTGTGCCATTAAGCTGACACTTGTTGACAAATATATAGGAGTGGCAGTTCCTTGTATATCTCAGAAGATAATGTCCTCCCAAATCGGGTTTGCAAAATAACAAATGAAATTGAGAAATGAAGAAGAATGAAATGAGGAAATTACTACACATGTACATGTACTGTATGTGAAGTGTCAACTAAGATTCCATCTGGACGCAGACCTTTTTCATATCAGAAACCCGTCATGAATAATTTTAATGAAGATGTATGTATCACTTCTCTGGAAGGAAAAATTAAATGTCAAAAAAACTTTTCCAACTTCTGTTCCTATTCACCCCAGTAAATATGAGCCATTTTCTTCTACATGTACTGGTACATTGTATCTAAGTATTTGTTGAAATTGTATAATTTGGGCTGAGTCAATTCAGTTTGTAATCCGGGCCCCGATCATGTTGATTGGAGCCCAGAAAATTATTTCTTCCATCCGATACACAGATTTTCTACATATGCCCAAACTGTATAGTTATTGCATTGACCCAATTAGACCACAACTTAAAGGTAATACAAAGTTTTGGTATGGGGTCATGAATTTGGTTCAAATGAATATATTGGAAGCATATGCGATCCTACAATATTCAGTGATCGTTGTCGCGGTCGAAACTAAGTCTAAAGTTATGAAATTGTAATAAAGACTTTGTGTTGTATAGCTCCCTCTCAAGGTCAAGATATTAATTAAGCTATAAAACAATGTTTCTCGACTAAAATCGACCATTTAGCTATTGCTGTTCGAAAATTATATATCACAACTACATATTCTACGATTTTCATGGTCGCAGCTACCATTGTACAGCCGTAGGCGCTATTTGAAATTTATCAAAATTGTAAAGAATTACTATCCACCCATTTTTCAAAATTTCCCAAAACTTTGTATTACCTTTAAGCTTGGCTTGTTTAGATCAGAAAGATGTTGAGAATTTAACTTTTTGTACTACCGGTAGGTGCAATTTCATGCCACGGTTCATTATTGAATGAAACTAGTCTTCTTTCATTCAAGACTGCATGATTTAAAAAAAATACAGTTTACTTTTAAAATTAGATATTGTTCCCTGTTACTTTTTCTTCTAAAACATGTTGAGACATGTTGAGTTTTATCAATTTGCAATTGCCAACATCACTACCAGGGACAATACATTTATGGGAATGCACCCAAGGAGATAATATTCACACATTTATGTTGTGTCTTTTCTTGCAGTGCCTGAAGCAGTCACCTTGAATGAAGAGAGTAACATGGTAACTGCTACCACCATCACTGCATCATGGACCATGCCCAGAGGTACAGTGAAATCATATGAAGTCTCCTGTTCTGATGGAACTGCTTCACCAGACCAGGTAGACCCCTCAGACGACCTGAGAGCATCTTGTACTGAGCTAACAAATCCTGGAGATAACTATACTATCTCTGTGATTTCAGTCAGCTACGGTAAACGTAGTCAAGCTTCAACCATCACAATCACTGCTTGTAAGTATTTCTTTGAGCGATTACACCAAAAGAAATTTATCTGAAATTTATATAATAGACAATTATTTTTGTTAAACAAATTAGGGGGAAAAAAGAGAATACACCCCTGTAAAAGGTATCTTATAAAGAAACCAGTTTTGAAAAGGTCTGTAGAAGTACATGTACATGTATGTAAAGTGTCAGCTTAGTTTGTCTGGTGAAGAAACCCCATTATTAGAACAGGAGACGTAATAATATTCCACTGTACCACTGGGCATGGTCCATGATGCAGCGATGGTGTCAGTAGTTACCATGTCACTCTCTTCATCCAACGTGACTGCTTCAGGCACCTATTCGACTATTTGACCATTGGTTGTCGAGTTGACTTTTAAAATAGTGAATTTTGCCCGTTACTTTTTCTTCTGAAGGATGTTGTATTTTATCAATTTGCAATTGCCAACATCCCTACCAGGTACCCTACATTTATGGGCATGCACCCAAGGAGATAATATTCACACATTTATGTTGTATCCTTTCTTTCAGTGCCTGAATCAGTCACCTTGAATGAAGAGAGTGCCATGGTGAATACTACCACCATCACTGCATCATGGAGCATGCCCAGTGGTACAGTGGAATATTATGACGTCTCCTGTTCCAATAATGGGATTGCTTCACCAGACCGGGTAGACCCCTCAGGCGACCTGAGAGCATCTTGTACTGGGCTATCAACTCCTGGAGATAACTATACTATCTCTGTGATTTCAGTCAGCTACGGTAAACGTAGTCCAGCATCAAACATCACAATCACTGCTTGTAAGTACAGTATTTCTTTGAGTGATTACAGAAATTAATATGAAAATTGTGTAAAATATTTGTTTAACAATTATAGTATAGCAAAAGGCCTGTAGACACGTGTGAAAAAATATGTAAAGAAAGGGAGGCTAAAAAAACTAGATTTAAAGAAGTTAATTGATGTTTGTCAGCCTAGATGACAGTTGGCCAATCAGTGTGTAGTGATGATAAGCCCCACCAAGAAAAATTCAGGATTTCTTACAATATAACATTCACATTACAAATGGGCCCTAGTTGATTCTTTATTAATTTTTTCATTCAAAATTATGGTGAAACATCCGTTTTGCTGTATGACGTTTTACCATTTTTGTTATACCATGTTCAGACGGGACACAATAAATACGAACTGTAAAACTAAACTATGCACTTTTCGTATAATGTAGTTGTAGTTGACTGAGCAATTATAGCCAGAGCATTTGTTGTATAACCGATGCACGATTTCATGAAATTCAATATGTTTTATTTCTATATTAAACCAGTACCAAGTGCTGTGAGTCTATCGGAAGGTCCTTCCAATAATACCGCCATCTCAGCTACTTGGACAATCCCTGACAGTGTGGTGGATACCTTCGATATCACATGCTCCGATGGTACTGCCTCCCCGGCATCTATTCCCGTAGAATCTAGTCCAACAAGTGATAGCTTTACAGCTTACTGCATTGGGTTACCAACACCTGGACTGGAATACGACCTCTCAGTGGTTGCTATTAGCAACGGCAAGCTCAGTGCTGTCCAAACTGTAGGGGTGCATGCATGTAAGTACAGTAGACCATCGATTGGATTTGTCAGAGTTTGATTGCAGACGTGTTGTGGTGTAGTGGATAAGTACTATCCTGCGCTATAGTATTATATAAACCTGCCCAAAAAAAGTTCAGAATCTCAAGTTTGATTGATTATCTCTCTCTTGTCATGGCATAATCATTGCTTTGATTATTTTCGTTCGGCAGTATGATTATTCCTCTTTAAGATGATACCATATTTGTTCAGATTTTGTAGCCATGGAATGAGCAGTACATCAGAATATGGGGCAGGGTCAAAAGTGAAAAGTTCATAAATGCACTGGTAAGCACTTGCATTATTACAAAGCAGCCCTACACTCTACAAAGAAAAAAGAATGCACAAGAAGAGCAGTGTATTTTGCAACTTTTCTTTTTTGACCTTGTTTTCCATTCATGAAAAGTCATTTTAAAGGGGAATAAACATGTTTTCTAATTTTACTAAACATAGCAATGATTGTTCCATTGAAAGTGAGATATAATCAAACAACTTGAGTTTCCAAACTTTTTTTTGCAGGGGTTTATATATAGATATTTTATTATTGACAACAAGCAAATCTTGATCACAACTTTTTTCATAAGAATTTTTTCCATTAACACTTCGGTTACTTACGTTACCTTTCTGAATACGTGCTCGTTTGCCATACACACACTTTGGCACAAAACAATGGGTATAAACTAACGGGAGGATTGCTTTGTACAACCCAACGGCATTTGGAAAATTACACATTTACGGTCTTCACTGGCTCCATGACAATCCTACAAGTGTAGATTAATCTTGCACTTCATCTATGATGAAACCAATGTGGCATAGGGAGATTTTTATTTGTATGGCATATAAAGAGCAAGATTGTAATATTTGTATACATTTCGTAATACACTACAGAAAACTGGAGAACAAATTTTGTCCATTTCCAATGTTATCAATAGGTTAGTATCCTTGAATATGATTTCTTTAATCCATGTAGCACCTGCTGGAGTTGACCTCACAAAAGGATCTCCAACCACGGATTCTGTGAGCGCAAATTGGGCACAACCAGACAGCGCGGTCGAGAGTTACAGCATCTCATGTAGCCTTGGTGATGCATCCCCAGCGACCATTGAAGACACCAGCCAGTCATCTTACATGGCGTCTTGCGATAATCTGACAGTACCAGGCAATACGTACACTATGACTGTGTACAGTATTGTGAACAATGGCACAACTACTACTTCATCTTCCATCGACCTGGTTGCATGTTAGTGTCACTTTTTAATGATAATACTAAATCAGAGATGCCAACCAGGACGATTTAATCGTATTTAGTACGATGATAAGAGTGAAATACGATAATCCGATATCACCTCTTAAAATACGATTTTTAAACCCATAAAAACAGCGGAATCGCATAGAAACATATACACCTGTACAAGTAAACCCCCGCAACCCCCAAATACACCTTACAACTTTCTCATTAAATTTTAATTGAAGAGCAAACATTTTACTAGACCGTAATTAGGCCTACCAGTAAAACGTTTTTCTGAAATTTTACTGACCCCGGGGCCGACGGGCCAGTGGTATTGTCAAGTTTTTGTGAAAATCTGATTTTTTTTTTTAAAGGATATTCAGTCTGTTTTTTTGTGTCAAGAGGTTGGCATCTCTCCTAAATAGTAAAAATAATAATAATTTTACTACTACTATTACTATTATGACAACTACTACTTATTCTTCTTCTACTACTACTACTACTACTACTTCTGCTACAACTACTGTACTACTAGTAAGAGTGATAATGATATTAATAGTTTAATAACAATTGTAATATTATAATGAAGATGATTGATGATGATATTATTATATAAGATAATAGTAATATTGTCAATAATGTGCTGCTTATATGTATCGGCTTGCATGGTGATGTAGATATACAGTATAGGCTTGTGGTTGCACCATGTGAGAGAGGGGGGATGGGGAGTCCTGAAGAGGACTCTCTGTAATCTTTTTTTCTTGAGTGTGTGTAGTCCTGAAAAGGACTGTTGGTATACATGTAGGTTTGAAAAAGACTGTTGGTTATCTTTCTTAGCTTAGAGAACTATAGCGCCTATCCTCTCCAACAGGAATAAACTTGCATTTGGATGGCAGGGGCCCTTTAAGATAGAGGATATGAATATCTTAAGCCCTATTTACCTTTCTGTATGTTCCACAAGGTCCTACTGTTGGACCTATGTTATTCTCAAATACAAGATTAAACAACAAGGCTACCAGATCCAATGCCAGGTTCAACCTGTTTTTTTCGTATATTAAGTGCAAGCCAAAGTTGTTTGCTCTAATCTAAACTTGAATCCATGTTGTTGACATGCAGTACCTCTAAGTGCTGACCTCGCTGCTGATACCTCGACAATAAACTCTGTCAGTGCCATGTGGCCCCATCCTGGAGGATTGGTTGAAGTCTTTGAAGTGGACTGCAGCAACGGTACTGAGAGTAACGCGACATTGGCTGTTGATGGAGATCTTGATTCTAGCTACATGTATGTAGTTAGTTGTGACGGTGTGTGGAATCCGGGAGACAATTACTCTATGGTTGTTACAAGTCTGAGCAATGGAAAGGAAAATTCTGCTAGCATCATACTTACAGCTTGTAAGTGATAACAACAGCTGACAATAAGAAAAAAACATTTAAAAAAAGACAATAACAACAGTCTATATTTTTGTCTTTTGAATTCTGTCAAATTTTAAGTTCCTCAAAACATTTTGTTCAGTTAATACCTTAGAAGGAGCTGTTGAAAAAAGGGACAACTATAAAATTTACGAATTTTCCAATACTTTAAAACCAAAATGGAAATTCTGTGTAGATCCCCTATTCAGCAGTTAAATCTCATACAGTGTACACGTACAGTTTACAGCATTGCTGTCTATAATGTATTTTTTATGAAGCAAGAAAGGGATTATCACTAGCTTACTAGTAATAACATTGGTCACTTGAATGAATTAAATCTTTCACGCTCTACATAATTATATACATATACAGTATGGCCATATTGTTACAAGTTTAAATAGTTGAAAGCTACAGTGAGTAGTTTTTCCCTCTGGCCATTTAAAACCGATTTCAATTTCCTTTGATTGGAACAACTCTTTGTATTCTGCTGATTCATTCAATTCAAATTAAGTCTGCTCATGCATTTAAATTTACATTTAGCTAAATGTACAATGTTGCTCCATTTCATAAAAAAATGTTTTTACAAAGAAGTGATCATGAGTGTTTTTTCGTGAATGTCCACCTCTAGTACCTCTTAGTGTGGCCCTCACAGCCGGGGTTTCTACAACCAGTTCTGTGACTGCAACCTGGGATTTTCCTAGAGGCATAGTGGACGAATTTGAAGTTGAATGCAGTAATGGTAATGCAAGTACCCCTGATACTGGTTCTGACCAGGGTAATTCTGCCTCCTGTGAAGATGTGGACACTCCTGGAGATAATTACACTATGACGGTCACAAGTCTTAGTAACACGCAGAGAAATTCAGCTACAATTGTATTGACAGCCTGTAAGTGAACGACTGATATAAGCTATTCTGCGATTATCACCATGGCCATTTCACTCTCTTGGACGTACTTAACATGTAGATTGCACTGCACCAGCCATTGGGACGATACAAGAAAATGGATAAACTCTGCTATTCACATTACATTTCATGGTTTCATTATGACGGTCACGAGTCTGAGTAGCACGCAGAGAAATTAAGCTAGGATTGTATTGACAGCATGTATAATTGAACGACTGATATAATCCATTCTGCATTACCACCATGGCCATTGGATTAACATGTACATATTGCTCTCTTGGATGTACATTACATGTACATTGCACTGCACAAACCATGGAGACGATACAAGGAAATGGATAAAACTGTGAAATGTAATACATTTCATTGTTTCATTATGGCTGTCGTGAGTCTTAGTAACACGCAGAGAAATTCAGCTATAATTGTACTGACAGCTTGTAAGTGCACGACTGATATACCCCATTGTGCAATTAACACCATGGCCATTTCACTCTCTTGGGTGTACTTAACATGTACATTGCACTGCACCAACCATGGAGACGATACAAGAAAATGGATACAACTCTGCTATTTATCGTACATTTCATGGTTTCATTATGGTTGTCACGAGTCTGAGTAACATGCAGAGAAATTCAGCTATAATTGTATTGACAGCTTATAAGCGAAAGACTGATGTACCACCATGGCCATCACTTACATGTACATTTAACTACTAAATTATTCATACCCCTTGTAAATATGTTTTTATGGATTTCATAAATCAAGAATTTAAAGAATTTAAGGACTAGTTGAATTAGGGTATTTAATGAATACTTAAAGATGTAAGGTTTTCTTGAGAAAACATAAAGGGGGACAAAAATCAATTTTTCAAATACTTAAAAAAATACAAAACTTGGTAAGAGTATGAATAATTTACTTGTTAAATGTACATGTAAATATATCAATTCTTTTTGAGATAATGATGTTGTTATCATATTTCAGGTATGGTACAGGTCATTTTTTTTACCTCAATCAGAACTTGCACAGTATGTATTGAAAAAGGCACATTTCATGTAAATGTATTCTTAAAAATGAAGTTGAGTTCTGGTCATGCGATTGCATTGTGAAAGAAACGGTGTGGAATCGACCAGAAAAGGTTGATCATCTAGCATATAAGAATTTGTGTGTATTGCAAGGTTCTGGAATCATCAAAATGATAAGAAA
Organism: Strongylocentrotus droebachiensis; assembly: GCA_035222895.1. Taxonomy (NCBI): domain Eukaryota; kingdom Metazoa; phylum Echinodermata; class Echinoidea; order Camarodonta; family Strongylocentrotidae; genus Strongylocentrotus; species Strongylocentrotus droebachiensis. Next base: position 51,823 of record JAVYIG010007185.1, on the reverse strand, counting down.
TTTGGCCAAGTCTTGGTAAAGTTACAAACACTGTACACAGAAAGATGTATATGGGACTACACGAACACGTGGCGTAAAAATCCTACCCCCGAGTTTTACGATGTTACATGACATATTTAGAATATGAAGGCATTTGCACATCATTTGAATCATTGGCAGTCTCGCTGCTGGCACATGGCTGTCCCCATATCGGTATTTGTTTTCAGGATATTGTATATGGAAAATGGAAGTTTTCATGGTTTTTCCTTCACTTACAATATAATTTTGCTACATGTACTAATGGTATTCATTCATATTACGGTACATGTACAGTTTACTTGTATTTCACGAAACTTTTGTCACTTTAAACTGAAGATGCAGTACAGATTTGAGTGCTATTTCAAGAACCTGCTATTTTTATTTTTTTAATTTGTATTTATAGGTAAATTCTTTTGTTTTAGATAATATTTGTTTTCATCTTGAACAACATTTTCTGTATGCATACAGGGAATTTAACTGTCCTTGCTATCAAATTTCATTAACTATTTCATTGTAGCTCAAATGACTTTATAAGTTTTTGTTCTTTATTTACACTTTATTTTAGGGTTGAACTAGATCAAACAGAGTAAATGTACATCCTTTTCATTTTTTTAGACTAAATGATTCAAATGCAAATGTAGCAATAAACAAAATATGCCAGTTTTGTCAATTTAAGGGGGAAAATATGATCAATTTTGCGCTAAAAAGGTCCAGTGATAAATGATTTAAAGTACCGGTAAGAATACATTTCCCAAAAAATTATATTTCCTTTGACGCATGTATGTGTTTATTTTTTCATTAATTTTTGTAATATTTTATATTTGCAGTACCTGAAGCAGTCACATTGAATGAGGAGAGTGACATGGTGACTACTACCACCATCACTGCATCATGGACCATTCCCAATGGTATAGTGGAATACTATGAAGTCTCCTGCTCTGATGGAACAGCCCGGGTCAACCCCACAAACGACCTGATAGCATTTTGTGACAGTTTACCAATTCCTGGAGATGACTATAATATATCTGTGACATCAGTCAGTAATGGTCAACGTAGTGAGACAGACACTATCACAATCACTGCATGTAAGTTTATCCCATGAATGTTGGAAAATCCGGAGGTGTGTGCCTGAAACCTCCAAACCCATACCCATCTTTGATGGTTAATTTGGGGGCAGAAAAGGGTACCCATTATTAGGGAGTTCCATATGAAAAGCAATCATTTTTGGGATCTGGGATCTACCGCACATGGAATCTGACGACCATCTCATTTTAACTCTTAATACTGCCATGACATGTAGGTCTAGAAACATGTAGATCAACATGTATGGCAAGTAAGACATTTGGGGGGGGGGGTATAATTGTCTCGTTTTTACAATGTTCCTTGTGATAAAAGTAGTGTTCCATACTAACAATCGTCACAATCTATAAACCTATATGTATTTCAAATTTAAAGGGAAAAAACGATAATCTTTCTAGGTCTGAACAAAATGAAATTTCAGCATTGAAATTAGGGCAGTTAAAACAGCCAACTTGAGTAATCAACATTGCTTTGCAGAAATCAAATATTTATATGTATTTTTATATTATAAATAGACATCTTTAAATCAGTTTCATAAACGAAAGTATGTGTCATGGTTTTTGATTGAATGATTTCTTTAAAATAGTACCAGAGGCCGTTGAACTTTCCGAGGGTGAGTCTAACATTACAGCCATCTCAGCTACATGGACAGTCTCTAACGGTGTGGTGGATACCTTCAATATCACATGCTCCAATGGTACTGCCTCCCCAGCATCTATTCCTGTGGACAGTAGTCAAGGCGGGCAGCAGTTGACGGCTTACTGCGTAGGGTTACCCAGATCTGGAGAACAGTACGACCTCTCGGTGGTTGCTATTAGCAATGAAAAATTGAGCGCCGTCACCACCGTCGGAGTGTTTGCATGTAAGTTGAATAGACAGTGCAGATGATAAGATATTGGAACCTCGTTAAAAGACCATCAAATCTTACAGTGTACCAAGGTACCAAGGCAATCAGCAGTATGTTTGAGAAGCTTTAATGTTTTGAATGCGATGTACACCGTATGAATATTGTATCATTATTATTATTATTATTATTGTTATTATTATTGTTATTAGTATTATTGTTGTTTTTATTATCATCGTCATCATTATTAATATTATTTTTACTATCATTATCATCATCATCATTATTAATATTAACATTATTATACACATACATGTAGTGCCCCTTGGAGTGGACCTCGAGGAAGAACCTTCGACCCTGACGTCAGTCAACGCATCCTGGATGAGGCAGGAGGACACGGTAGAGAGTTACAGCATCGAGTGTAGCCATGGAGAGGCAACCCCATCCACCATCGAAGACACCAATCAAGAATCATTCTCAGCAGCTTGTGTGAACCTGACAGGACCAGGAGCAACCTATAGCATGACTGTTTACAGTGAAGTGGGCACAGACTCATCCTCTAACGGCACAAGAGCTTCAAGTCTTATCAACCTGGTTGCAGGTTTGTATTATCTAGTACATCAGGGCCCCGTCTTATAAAGAGTTGCAATCGATCCAGATCAATCGCAAGTCCTCCAATTAGTCGCAAGTTTGCAGTCTCCCATCTCTTATGTACATAGTTGCATTCAATATTGATCGCAAATTACTGTAACAGTAGAAATAGTCGCGGTACATTAATTTGTTCACGGATTTCACGCTGAAATCGGCAACGGCAAGCGCAAATTTTAGAACTCGCAAAAATGCAAGCATGATTTCTTATGCATGTCAAATCAAAATCAAATCATCCACTTTTTGTGCCCGGATGGGAATGAAAACAATCGAGTGAAATGTGCAACGCAAATTTAAGAACCCACAAATATGTTTTGGGGTCGCTCAGCGAAAAAAAATAAATCAAAAAAAGGGTTTACAGTAGTTGCAATTGATGTCAACTCTTTATAAGACAAGGCCATTGTTGTGGATTTTCAAAATACAGTGAAACCTGATTAAGCGACCACCTGTATAAAAAGATCACACATTCTGTTTCCCTTGAATACTGTTTTTCATTGGTGTTGTACTAAAACGAACCCCTACATAAAGACCACCTGCCTATAATGATGGTACTTAACATGTTTTGGTTGGTTAACTGGTAAAGCACTTGTTTTTTAATATTTTTTGCAGTGCCTGCGTCAGTTGAAAGCATTGCTGTCACCCAATATGCCACAACTACTGTCGATGTACAGTGGAATCTCATGCAGTGCTCAGACTGCGTCTACAACTATTTCCTGTTGACCTTTGAACCCGACAGTCAGGAACCAATCAGAGTCGACTACACTGATGGTGTTAATGAGTATTCTTCTCAAGTGTCAGGTTTAACAGAGGGGAAGAGCTATAGCTTCACTGTGGTGTCGGTGAGTGGGGTTGGTGTTGAAGACGCGACACTAAAGAATAGCGAGGAGAAGAGTGTGGATCAGAGAACAGGTAATTAAGGATAGTAGTACTAGTAGTAATAGTGATAAGGAAATTGATTATTCCAATTGGTGATGAAGAAGAAAGTATCTGGAGAAGAACAGAAAGAGCCATGATACAGAAGATGTGTGGTGTGAAACTGTCAGATAGAAGGAACACAAGTGAGCTCATGGAAAGGTTTGGTTTGGAAGAAACTGTGGTTGAAGTGGTAAAGAGAAGTAAACTGAGATGAATCGGTCCTTATCCGGACACCTACCCCCTGGACATCCACCCCCGGATAACCACCCCCAGTGAACTCTCCTCTAGGACAACTACCCCCTAGGGCAAACACCCTCTTGGACGACTACCCCCCGGGACAACTACCCCCCGGACAACTATCCCCCAGACAACTACCTCCTGGACAACCACCTCCTGGATAGCTACCCCCTGGGATAGTTGTCCTAGAGGATGGTTGTCGCAGGAGGTAGTTGTCCGGGAGGTAGTTGTCCGGGGGGGGGGGGGGGGGGGTAGTTGTCCCATGGGGTAGTCGTCTTAGAGCGTGGTTGCACTAGGGGGTAGTTGTCCTAGGGGGTAGTTGACTGGGGGTGGTTATGCTGGGGGTGGATGTCCTAGAACCAAATTGGTCATGTGTTTAGCAGGGAAGATGATGAACATGTTGAAAGATCGTGGGATCTGGAAGTGGATGGCTTAACACTGAAAGAAGACCACAGATTTCATAGAAAGATATGGTGTAGAAAGTAAGCAGTAAAGATGCTCGAGACAAGAGGAAGTGGAGGGAGGAAGTGTCATTCTTATAAGATGGATTAATGATGATGGTGATGATGATTATACATTGTACATGTAATACTTGTACTACTAATTTATGTTTAGGGTTAGGGGTTAGGTATAGTGTTGGGTCCAGAGTTTAAGTTAGAAATTTGGTTAGTTCAGGAAATTGACGTGGATGAATTGTCACAAGTACCCAGGAGATGTAGATAAGTGTCTTCATGGCAGCATAATTGACATTGTTCCTTACTTTATCCAACCAGTTCCTGCAACTCCATCTGAGTTGAGCATCGTGCCTGGCCAGCGGGAACTTAACCTGGTATGGGCGTATGCAGGAGATGCAGATTACTTTACCATCACAATCACACCTGATGATGGCATAGCTGTGTTCAATGGAAACTTTTCTCAACCGGCTGCAGAGGTCACGGATCTGATTCCAGGGACAACATATGACATTGCCATAATAACCGTCAGTGGCGATGAGAGGAGTGAACCAATAACTAATACTACCAGGACCCTAACTGATAGTGAGTTTTAAAAAAAAATCTATTTACTTCTTTTTGTCCTTCATCCTGTACATGTATTAAATAGAATGGTGTTGCATATGGTCAATTCCAGCATAATGGACTTGACATTCAGGCCTATTTTGGGTTTTAAACAACATGAAAAGTCCTAATACATACCTTACTATTAAAGTAAATCCGGAATATTTGACTATCATTGACATTCCAAGCAAGTTTCACAGTATTTCACTTTAATAGCCCAAGATAAAAATGGACTCTTTGTAATTAAACTGTAGTGATTGGACATGACACAAAATGGACAAATATTTTGTTATTGCCCCTGTGAACAGTTTTGAAAAATCTTTAATAGGCCAAAATGTTGTAAAAATCATAAGTGAAATCTTTCCTTAAAGTATGGTTGTAAACTCTTTATTATTAGCAAAAGTTTAAGGGTGCAATGAATATAATTTAGGCACTATCAGGATCCAATATTCATACTCTGAATATAAATACATGTTGTAAAACTCTTAGATTACACATTTTCTTGTCAGAGCTGTATTAAATAAAATTAGTGTACCAGACATGACACTGCTGTCTTCTATTTTAAACCCCTATTACTTTGTTTCAATATGTTTAGTGGGCTGTTAAAATAAGTTATCTGTAATATTTGATCCCTTCATCATGATTTACCATGAAAATAAATTCAAATCTTGTGGCATGAAACACTGAGAACCAAAGATAGGATGTCATGATCAAAATTCATGCTTTATAAAGTACATGTACCTAAATCGTATTGAGTTACCCCACAAATCATAACTTTTGGGGGAGATATCGCCCAAATCATAATTTTTAGCAACAAACATTTTCTGTGGAATTGCCCATTTTGGAAATAATGTTAGGCTCTGAGATGCAGAGTGGACTACTATAGAACAAGCTCCCAGGTTTCAAGAACACACGTTTACAGTTTAAATGTTCTAGTTAAATCTTGATTTTTAATGTATTTGGTTATGTAATTTTTTATCATTTTAGAACCAAGTCCTGTACGCAACCCTCAAGCACGAGCAGTAGATAAGAATACAATCACCTTGACTTATGAGAGTCCATTAGAGCCTAATGGTGATATTACAGGTTACAGGATAAGCTTCATTGGAACAAGCAATGTAAGTACAATATACAGAGATGATGATATTAGTAATGATAATAAGGATAATGATAATGATTATATATTATACATGTTTATAGAGTTTTAAAAATGAAAATTATAATAATAGTGCATTTAATAGCCGTATTAGTTGTAGAAGTAGTAGTAGTAGTAGTAATGACGATAGTAATAATACTAATACTAATCATAATCATAATCATAATCACAATTATAATCTGAATATACATGTATATACAACTCCCAAATTGCATGTCTTTGTCAGACACACTCTTGACTTCCATGTATTACAACATATTTTTTTGGACATACATGTACATTCTACAATACATTGTGTGTCCAATTTAGACCCCTAATCAAAATGATTGATCAAACAGGGTCACGTGTGATTCATTTATTGAGATTATCACACTTTTAATGACTAAAGGTAGTACACATGTAGATTGTTTAATTAATTCCTTCGCCTCCGTTTTTATGATATGTTGAATTTAATTTTACTTTTGTCAACCTGCAGGGCAACCGTAATCATGAATCCAGCGATTTTTATGGCGGCGTGGCCCTGAGCGTTCAATTTGTAGATCTGTACCCTGGGTTCTCCTATACATTTATGGTGAGTAATAAATAATTAAATGGTCCTATTTACCCATGGTGGCAGTATTAATACTGCTTTTTCTGCAAGCCCTGTAATTATTATTGCTCCAGCATTGCCAGGTACCTCCACCTGCTTAGAGAGAGAGAAATGTGGGCAAAACACCTTGTCCAAGGATGTAAAAACCAAGCAGCGATCAAACCCAGGACATCTCATGTGAGATGTACATTAGTGATTTATTTTTTAGTGATAAACTGATAAATTGAAAGTTATTTGCTGAATGAATAATAGAGAGTGATAACTGTTGAATAGATAAAACAAAGAACTTTAAAAAATAATAATAGTAAAATATTAATGATAATAATAATAGTGGGTTCTTGTATAGCGCTCATGTCTGTCAAACCTGAAACTCCTGGCGTTCCGCAATTATTACTACGGCTTAAGTATGTTGACATGATGGCGCTCTAGCAAATACACTGCAATAACAAAACAAAACAAATTTCACTGTATTTTTTTTTCTCCAGATAATAGCAGTGAATGATGGAGAGTATGAAAGTGATTCAGTTTATACTGAACCAGTGGAAACGCCGCAAGAAGGTACGTGTTTTTGTGTCTTCTTTAAATACTAGAACAGGTTGAGTTCTGATGAAGTTGGAAAATTATCTGTGTAAGCTTTCTCGTTCTTTTAAGTCAGCTTTGAAGAGTATCATGGAAGAAATATCTTCAGAAAAATGCTTGGTCTTCAACTCCCATCCTATTTGAGATCCGACAAGTAACAGCTGAAAAGTTTTAACCAAAATCTCATACTGTATATGCACAACACACATTTCAGCAAATACATTTATTTCAATATCTCACAGTTTACACCAATTATTGTGTACTACATGTACATAATCATCATAACCCAATTATTTTCAGAAATTTCTTTCACAGAATAATTACTTGACCAGAACTCAACTGTTATCTTTAAACCAGACATGGACGTTCTTCTCTTTCTTTGGTAGTTGTACTTCCGCCCGTCCCAATCATTTGGATAGCACTTTCTCCATCCCTTTCAGTCCTGAGCTTTTTTCCCCTTTCATGTCAGACTCTGTCCCAGGTCTGAGACTAAGCGTACCTCGATCTTCCCCCTTATGCCTTTCATCATCCATGTTCACTATGTCTGTAGCGTGTTGGTTACCCTGGAAATTGTACATGTGTCATGTTTATCTTTTAATCCATTTTCTGATTGTTTCCATTTCTACTTTCACTCTTGTCAGAACTTTACTATTAGTGAGTCTATTCCACTAAACGATTCCTTCCCTTCTTCTCTACAATGGTATTTCCAGACTCTTATAAAGGCTCATTCATATGTGCGTTGGTAAACTGATATTTAATTTTGTTTTGCTATAATGGCGTGAGTGTATAACGCTACACATATTTGTATCTTATCACACAGAGGAGAGTGAATATACATTTGACATTTCTTGCACTCAGTTGGCAATTCATTTACACATTAAAAAGAAATGTCACAGGTTTACTTCTTCATATCTGAACGAGCCTTTAGGCATTCTTTCTTTATCTCTCTTTGTGGTTCTAGTTACTGAGCTATAGTAAACATTCTGACATGTTTCTCTAATCATTAGCAGGAAGTTATCTATCATCATTGCGAAGATGAGGAAGAACATGGACCCTGCCAGTGTACTGTATGTAGAAACAGTTCTGCAAACTGGCTGAGTGGTCACATGTAGAATTGTTCCAGATGCCTCTTTTTTCTTTCCTCAACTCCTCTCTAAATCTAGAACTGCAGGTATACTGTATGTAGAAACAGTTCTGCAAACTGGCTGAGTGGTCACATATAGAATTGTTCCAGAGAGGCAATACTAAGCGTGAAGTGCCACTGCATCACTGCTCGTGGCTAGCGATCACCGATTGCAGTCAAGTTCTTGTTGCAGTGGAGACAAGAAAGTCCTTTGATTCTCTATCCTGATCATTTCATTCATAAAACATGTGCACATGATTTACCAATGTCATCAGGGGGGTGTTTCACAAAGATCTTAAGTCAAACTGAACTCTAAGTTGGACTTAACAATTATGGAGAGCCATTTGTAGCCTTAAAATAAAATATATTCAAAAGCGAAAATTCAAGTATTTTAGACTTTTTATAAATTCCACATCAAGAACATGAAATCTTCTTGATAATAGAAAATATGAATGATTTGAATCAACTTTTTATGCCTTTTAAAATAATTTTGTACAAAATATTTTCATAGATGCTAATGGCTTTCCATAATTTTTAAGTCCAACTTAGAGATAAGTTCAACTTAGGATCTTTGTGGAACACCCCCCTGATCGTTGATTCAATTTGATACCAGTTGATCCCACGGTAAGTGTTTTGGATAGTTCTTTTTACATCTGACATTTTTGAACGGCAGAGCCAGCCCCAGTTCCGGAAGACTATCCCTATGAAGCCAATACAGTTTTCTCTGATACCTCGACCACTTCATTCGCTGTGGTGCTTCCAGACGATTTATTCAGCCATGACAATGGTGAACTTTTGACCTTCGCTGTCATCATCACAGAGAAAGGTGAGTTTGGTATAGATGGGTCGTGAGACATACTCAGAAAACAACTTCCTTAACGAACCAAATTCTTAACTTCTAATTACAATCATATTATCCAGCTCAACCCTGTGCCAAATACTATATATGTACAGTTAACAACCAAAATGATTCATACCCTTTAATACCAAGTTTTTTTGTGTTTTTTTTAAAGATGTGAAGAAAAAAAATTGTGCTAATTTATGTTTCTCGAGAAAGTGACATCTAAAAGTATTCAACAAAGGCCTTCAACCAGTCCACCTTTCATTATTGAGTTACTAAACAAAAAGAATACGCCCAATTTACAAGGGGTATGAATAATTAAGTCATTACCTGTACATGTACATGTATATAGCCCTTGTTCTGCTTTGGGTCGTTGCAAAACCAACCTAGTGAAGTGGTGGCACCATATGCAACATTTCATAGCCTGCCCACATCTACAAGCGCTTTAGGAGGAACATTTAATATTATTTTGAAATGAAAGATGAATTTCTGTATCTCACAATTCACTGATCTGTAAGTATGTGTAAGGGCCATTGTTATAGGATACTTTTTTGTTTACCCAAACAGTATCGTTGTGCATCACATTCAAAATTTGCACTGAGCCAATATGGCATGAATCATGAAATAACTGCTTTTTACATTTCAGCTGTTCATAGCCAGATTTATTGATCAACGTGTCAAATAAAAAAAAATCATAGGCTGTTAGACAATAACATGTATCTTTGACTGAGAAAAACAAATCTCCAATGACAGTTATTTTCAGAGTTGGATCAGAGATTCCATTTTTGTGACTCGTACTGTATTTTTAATGTTAAATGTACATGTATGTTTTGAATCCTCTATTTAGATAATGATCCAACTGTTAGTAGCACAGAACTGACTTATGCGGCCAGAGCCGAGAATGCTTACATCACAGCCATTGAAATCCCATATCCATATTCACCATCGTTTGGTAAGAAGTTGATTTTAAGAAAAGCTATTACTTAGGTGATTGCAATCACTTAAGTCAATTCGACAACTAATGATAGTTATTTACCCACTAAAATCCATTTTCAAGCCCTTTTGTTTTGAGGAAAGTTCTAAATTAGCATTGTCTTTCATATGTTGTTGGAATTTAACCTTTCCATTTGTTTGGCCTGCAAATGGGACATACCCGTAAATCTCTGTGTATAAGACGCCCCCCTATTTTTTTTGGCCGTGTCCAAAAACGCACGCGGGGAAGGACCTTTCGTTGAATGCGCCGATTTGTTCTTTTGAACTTGTCATAAATAATAGTAACAATGTCATTTTTAAACTAAGTCCAAACAGTGTTGTTGTAGTTTGATCCTGCAGTTCGATGCTGTGCCATCATTATAACCCAGGTGACAAATAGTGAGAGTACATTACTGTTGCAACTTTGTAACCTGGATTACAGATTATATAACCTAGTACAGTTTTACTGTACCACTTCAAATAACCTCCTACCGTATCTTACTGTGACTCAACACTTAAAAAAAAACTTGAAATCTTTCCTAAAAGTATATTTTTTTTATTATCTCACAACTGGCACAACATTGAAATGTTTGCACCTTGTAAAAGTCCTTGCCATGAAAATGGCTGTTGTTATTAATTTACAAAATTTTCACATGAAAATTTGTGTTTGAACACACTCTTTGCAATATAATAAGAAGGGAAATCTCAAAAATAGTTTGTGTTTAGAACTCTTAGATAAATATTCAATTCAATTCAAAATGTTTTTTAATTTATTTTATTTTATTATTTTTTTTCTTCTAAACTTGCGTCGCAACATAATGTTGAATTGGGCATGATTTACAATCGAAATGATAAAACATACTTACAAGTTGAAAAGAATAATTACTATGAGTGATGGTTGAAAATAACATGGAAAGTTTAACATACGTAGAGACTAATTTTAAATACATGATGAAGAAAAACATATGTAGTCCTTAACATAATAACATAATTTTCTCATAAATATACTACAAAATATACTACAAAAAGCAGGGTACCTATATTGTGATGGGGTAATTATGAAGAAAACAAATTAATACTCTGCTGTACAACTTATACAATTATTTTTTTACAAATGTATGATTGAAAAGTACAAGCTGAAGATGAGAAAGAGAACAATAATTTACCAATTTTATGAGATTCATAATTTGATGTTATATAATATTGATAAGAGCATGAAATATAGTTTGGCAATAAGGAATTAATGTTTGTTCGTTGTACATGGTTTGTGATATATTCTTTACATATGTCTATCCAATAGGCTCTAATCGTAAAAGACGAGCAACGGAATCTTCGCCTACAGTAGTCATAGGTGAGGATGGGTCCTGTGCAGGTAGTCAAAATGAATATTGCAATGGACGTTTGGATGACGACACACAATACTAGTGAGTATGACAATTTGTAGAACAATACTACTGGGTATGGCAATTTTTATTTGTATTTGTATTTATTAACATTTATTTCCTTCTCAACAGTACAATATAAAACACAATGTATATATACATTTTATATGTAACAATTATTTAAACATAGAGTATACAGTAAATATTCAGATACGGAAGGAGGCAAAGAACCCGGAAAGCATAGCTTGAGTTGGGAATGCCCATAATAAGTTAATACAGTTACTGAGAGAACATTATAGATATTATTATGAAAATTACATTTTATATAACAGAACGTTGATAGGAGAGAAAAAATAGTAAATGGAAGAGGAAAAAAAAATGGAAATGAAAATTTGAAGAGTAAAGTTGAGTCCTGCTCATGCAATAAGAGTGTGAAAGAAGTTGTAAGCAATTTGGAATGGTTGATGATATACACTGCACTACGTTCGAATTGGTGTCAAGCCTTGAAATGAGCGGTCGCAGGGCGCAAATTTGTGCTCGTAGAGCCACCAATTGTGGAACTTGTGGAAAGCTCATGCACTGCACACAGTTATGAGTGCATGGGACAACACATACAAGTTGAATAACTGTTTGGTCCAAACACTTCAGCTATTTCAATTCATATTTTGAATACGAGGGCATTTGAAGAGCAATCTTTTTCAGGGGACATTTCTATAATGACATTTTCCAAACTGACAAACAGAAAGCTCACAAAATTTGACCAGATTTCCACTCTCTCTTTATGTAGTATGATAGCAAGAATGACAAGGGCTGTAAATGTATACAGTTTCATGGTAGCCATGGTATTACCATTATAATCCACCGTATTACCATTGTACTACCATCTTAACCATGATAAATATAATTTAGTGAATGATACCACAATAACATGCTTTTACAATTATGGTATTTACAGAAGAGGTGAGATATGACAAACTTTTTTTAAGGTATTGAGAGACTGCCTGTTGTGAAGAAATCTGGGTAGGTGATTCCTCAGTCTGGGAGCACACTAATGAATGCTCTGTCATACATGTAGATTGTGGGTAGCATCTTTGGAGACGAATTGTTCAACACAATACCTTGAGAGGAGTGAGAGTACTTGGATGGTTGCCTGATGGCTTCCTAGAGTGCTTCCATTATGCCTCAGTCACACCTACATTATGCATATTTGCATGGCGTATTGCTGCATATTTATGGCAAGCCATTTTAACATTTATTCCTATTTCTTGATATCAAGAATTACCATTGCTTTAAGACAGAAAATAATTTCTTGATATCAAGAAATAGGAATAAATGTTAAAACGGCTTGCCATAAATACACAGCAATACACAAGCCACATACGCATAGGTGTGGCTGAGGCATAAGTGAGAACTTACTTGTAGAATACATGAGTGCATGTATTTTGTTATTTGTAGTTGGTAAATCAATTTGAACTGGTTTTTTTCTTCCTGTTATTTAACAGCTATGCGTTCAGAGCGTACAATGGCATGGGTCCGGTGACATCCGGTACATTTGGACCTGTGAAAACAGGTGAGTTTCCTTTTAACACACAGCAATTTACAATATTCTTCAGGTCTATATAATATCACATTTCCCCACCAAATTACTACCAATTATTCTTATTTTCCACTTGTACATAGGGTTTTATACAATTATATACATGATATGAACCAATGTGAATGAAAAATACTAAATTCTACAAAAAAAATTGGCCAGTTGTACACAAAAATAGTGATCATAAATTTCACACCCCATTGTCCATCTAGAGAGTGTAATAATTATATACATGTACAATCAAATAGTTAGAAGCTGCTTGTAAGTATCGGTTTGCATAATGATGTACATATACAGTAGGCTTGCAGGTGCACCATATGAGAGAGAGTGGGAGGATTGAGGAGTCCTAAAAAGGACTCTCTGTAATCTTTCTTGAGGGTGTGTAGTCCTGTAAAGGACTGTTGGGGTAGTCTTGAAAAAGACTGTTGGTTATAAGCTAAGAAAGATAACCAACAGTCTTTTTCAAGACTAACCAACAGCCCTTTCAGGACTACACACCCTCAAGAAAGATTACCGAGAGTCCTTTTCAGGACTCCTCAATCCTCCCTCTCTCACATGGTGCACCTGCAAGCCTACTGTATATGTAAATCAAATAGTTGTTTATCAGGAATGGTTCAATGTTCTGCATCAGAAATGGACTCCAAATTTGTTTGTGATATTTGCTCCTTCTGCCCATTTACAATCAATGTACATTTTTTAATTCAGTTTTGATGCCATAAAATTCACAATATAGAAATTTCTGTTTCAGTACACAATAAAGCATAAATTTCAGGATGCACTACCGGTATATGTAAACTCGTCCTTGTTTTCACGAAGTGACGGTAGTGAGGAAAATCGTAACGCAAAGTGAATGCAATTTTTTTTCACTACCGTCACTTCGTGAAAACAGCGACGAACTATCTATAAAGACTTCTGCTCTATGAAGACAGAAATAAATTGCAGAACACTTAACTTGTTTGGGATGATTTTGTCTGATGAATGTGAACTGCAGTATTCTTAGAAGTATTCCCGATGGGTTAAAGGTAAAGACCAGTATTGGCAACGCCCCAATTTCAAAAAATGAAATGGAAGCTCTCATTACCAATCATGTGAAAGAATATGTTTTGACTAATACATGATGATAAAAAATTTGCCGGGAAACCGCCTACTAATTCATATATTTGGTAAATTTATTTCTCTCATGGTCTGGTGAGAGAGATAGGGTAGTCCCATATACATCTTTCTGTGTATAGTGCTTGTAACTTTACGAAGAATGGGCCAAATTTCTTATCATTTTGATGATTCCAGAACCTTCCAGATGCTAGATGCTAGATGATCGACCTTTTCTGATCGATTCCACAAAGTTTCTTTCACAATGCAATCGCATGACCATTACTGGTCTTTACCTTTAAACACATCATATGACATGTATACATTTTCTGATCCAAATGCTATAGGCTTCAGTGATCACCTCTTTTTAAATTTTGCAGACTAATCTTGAGCTCTCGTATGAGGATCGCATTTTGAGAGAAAATTGCTATGATTTATTCTGGATGGTTTATTCTGCATTAGATTGGTTGTTTGAACCACTGAAATAAAAACAAACACACAAAAAGTTACTGGGCTTCATCTTCAATAAAAGACACAACTCTCATTTGTACATACACTGTAGTGACCTGTGTTAAGCACATGGTGTCTTGCCTACTTATCTACCAAAATTGTTTGGCACATGTCATTTATTTGTAATCTTGAACAATCAGTGTAAGGTTTGTTGGATTCTGTGAGCATTTATTTTTCTCTATTTACCAGTACTCAAGTTTATCTTTTAAGTATTGCATATAGGTCTTATGATTGTAAAGTTTTGGTCACAACTTTTAATTCAGCGAAGATCAACAATGGCTACATCTCAACCATTTATTGCACATATCGGTTGATATCCATTATAATCCATTTCAAATTGTACAACATCATAACAATTTGTTTTCATAGTAACATCATATTTAATTCAGGTAAAAAAATAAAAGTGACTTAATTTATTAAAAGGTTAAAACAGAGGAATGTACTTGGTTGAACAGTGTAGGACTGATAGAACTAAAATTATAAAAAATGAAATAAACTCGTACTATTTCCAAATGACTTCAGATTTTTTTTGGGGGTCTTTTATTTCTTCAAGAAGGCCTATATCATGGCATATACTTTATATACATGTACATAAAGTTTGTAGTACTAGTATCAAAGATGTATAAAACTGACAAGACATAAACCTATTTTCAACTTGGTACATATAGTTTGGGTTACCCATTACTGAAAATATCTTTCTTTCTTTTCAACGCAATTTTAGATAAAGACAGCACAACAGAGATTGCTGTTGGGGTATCCGTTTCACTGATTATCATCATTGTGGCTGTAGTGGTAGTTGTCGTGTTCTTAAAAAGAAGACAACCAAAAGAACCTTCACCACGCCCAAGGTAATAATATTTTTCTCTAATATTTTTTCTTGCTAGTCAGGATTTAAAAGATTTCCTTGTTTGCAACATAATTTGAAATCTGTGATTTATGATATTATGCATTCTAAGAAAGTCATATTCTTGTGTTCATTCGATAACTGAAATATTCGTACCCCTTGTTAATTTGATGGGGTTTCTTTTCGTAACTCACAAATGACAGGTGAATTGGTTGAATTAGGGCCTTGTTGAATACTTCCAGGATGTATAAGTCACATTGTCAGGTAATATGAATGAGGACAAATCAATTTCTCACATGCTTACAAATATTATTGATTTAGTTGTTAACTGCACATGTAAATGTCTGTAGAGGTGTTGTGGTTTAGTGGATAAGTCACCCGACTGAAGATCACAAGGTACGGGGTTCAACTCCCAGCCCGGCACTAACGCCCTTTGGCAAGACGTTAATCTACATCTGCCATTCTTCACCAAGGTGTTAATAAATGGGTACCCGGTAGGATGCAAACGTTGTTGTAGTTGGATTAGCATGTGCACGCCCGTCAAAAGGCAACTAACTGGAATGCTCCCCAGGGAGTGGAGAATGTGCATACATTGTGTGCGGGCGAGCTTGCATCCGATGACCAGGGTGATAATATGTCTGTAAAGCTATATAAAAGCATAATATTGTTATTAATAATACTGACAAGGCTACCCAGGGTAAACAAGGTATTTCACTATTTTTTTTGCATTCAGACACATGTACATGTACCTGAATTGTATCATAATTTGTGATCATTACATGACAACTATTCATTGTGTTTTTATAAGTATTTTTTATTTGTACTATCAGTTTGTGTATCATAAGACTTTGTTAAGCATTCTTTTTTTTTAAAGTAGTGATTGGAATAGTAAATCCTTTATTTTTGTATTGTTTTGTTTTCTGAACTTCACTTGTACCAAAATACTTTGTTTAGCTGTAATGGGTTAGGCTCGACTAGCACATGTGCTATTATATGACCCCTTTTTAATACCAACCAATTGTTTCTTAATATCTTGTATATGTTATTGTATGAAATGTACTTCTGTATTACTGTTGGTACATGTAAATAAACCACATCAAATCTAACATTTTGCTGAAACATTAAGTTTGAATGTGTTTACTCAAGACTAGTTAATTAAACAAAGTTGAACTTTGTAGGTGAATGTATGTGTACCTGAGTTCTATCTGTATTTTCATGAAATTCACATGCAAGTACTGGTTTATATAAGGATTATTTTTTTTCCTTTCAGGTTGCAACCTATTCAGTTTATTCTATGTTCAAATGTCAAATATGTTCTTAATGTGTATTTTTATGTTATATAGCTGGTTGTTATATGAAATGTTGTCTTTTTTAACTGAATGAAATAAAATTGAATTGAATTTCATTTCATTTCATTTCATTTCATTTTTTTCAGTCTCGAAGGCAGAGAAAACCAAGCCTATGATGGACCTGATCATGAAATGCGACCAACACGAAGAAAAACCGGCGGCTCAATGCACAGGAAAAGTCATTCTAAGTGAGTATATTTGTCTTACTTTTATTGGCAACTTATCGAGATCGAGTAGCATTGACATGTATTGTACACATTTGTTGTAATAACATTTTTATTTTGCGAAAACAAATAGAAATCACAAAACTAAAATTACAAAAACTAAACTTGCAATGTTCAAGACTACATAAAACTTAAATAATAATAATAATAGTAATAATAATAATGATAATGATGATGATAATAATAATAATTGATGATGATAATGATAATCATCTTTTGAACCAGTGCTGGTTATTCTGAAGATCTTTGATGCAGATTCTCATTACAGGATACATTTCTACCAGGATATTCTTCTATAAAACTGACATACAAAGAGTTTTAAAAAAGCTTTAAAAAAATAGTTTTGTCATCCTCTTTCATGCAATTGTTTTAACATACATGTACATGTATTTTTAAATGTACCGCACAATCATCCTTTTCCAGTAACTTTTACAGTGCAATTGTATTTATCTTGAACCCTTCTTCTCCAGACCCATCGTCTTGAATAAGTTTGAGGGGCATTACGGCCGGATGAAGGCTGATTCAGATTTCAGATTCACAGAGGAATATGATGTAAGTATGGAACTCTTACCCACTACCTAAATCAAATCATATGTGTAAAGCTGGAATTTATCAAATCAACCTAAAAAAGCATTGTGTTGGGTTAACGGTTGACAGGTATGAACAAAATAAAGAAAAAAATTAACCTGTGCACAGAACCCAAGTCGGACAAGGAGAGTATGGCAATTCTTTAGTACAGGAGTTAAGGAGTTCCAGGTTTTGGGGGCTATAACTGAAAATGCCCTTTCACCTGGTTCGAGGGACAGTGAGTGATTTCAAGTTGCGTGTTTAGGGCCAGTGAGTGCATTAGTAGTGGCCGAGCATGTATTGTACATTGATGCGTGCACATGGAGCACATCACCTAGGTATGCTGGGGGCTTGATTATAAAGACATTTGTATGTGAGGGTTAAATTTCTTCCATACTTCTATGAAAGTCAGCAAGAGTGTGAATTAAGGTCATGCGCGCCAGCTATTTCCCACTCCTGACGACGGATAGTCAACCTGTTCAAAACGTCGAGCCACTCCTACTATCCATCCTCTCCAACCTGCGATATAGTTCTCCTAAGAATTATAAGCTAAGAAAGATAACCAACTGTCCTTTTTCAGGACTACACACACTCAAGAAAGAAAGATTACAGAGAGTCTTTTGCAGGTCTCCCCAATCCTCACCCCTCTCTCACATTATGCAACCGCAAGCCTACTGTATATTGTGTTTCAAGTCATAATTCTCATTTGAATAACGTTTCTCTGCAGGAAATCCGTCTAGTGGGAAAGGACCAAGCCATTGTTTCAGCTACAGAGATGGTGAATAGAGCAAAGAACCGATTCACTAATATCCTACCATGTGAGTATACGCATACATGGAAATACAGTTAAACCTGCTTTAGCGACCACATGTATAGGAAGCCCACTCGTCTATAAAGACCATATTTTTGGTATTCCTTGAAAAAGTTTTCTCATTGAAACATGTAATAAATGATCCTGTACATAGAGACCACCTGTCTTTAAAGACCACTTTTCTTGTCTTCCTTGAGCGGTCTTTATATACAGGTTTCACTGTAATAGTGATAATAATTAATATATACCCATATGAAGATCCAGGCCTCTGATTGGTCAAAACTGCAGGCATGAAATTTGCTACTTTATCGTTTTAGCGCTTAATAAAGACTTTGGTGGTATTAAAGCGCTTTATAAGCACCGTTTTTTTTTTTTTATTTATCATTATTGTTTTATTTCTTACAACTGTTCAATACAGATGAGCATTCTTGTGTCAAGCTGGTAATTATCTCCTGGTCAGGCCATACATGTATATGCACCACAGCGATGCAAATTAATAATAACAGTAGTTCGTTCTTATATAGCGCTTTTCAGGACTGCAGACCCTCTCAAAGCGCTTTACAGATATATATTATTACCCCGGTTATCAGATTCAGGCTTACACGCACACAATGTATGCACATTCTCCACTCCCTGTGGAGCATTCCATTCAGGCATCATTTTTACAAGCGCACACTTGTGAAACTACGTGTTATTCCCCAAATCCAAAAAGTACCTTTCACGTTTTCTGACCATTTATTTGATTGTTCGGTACAGATGAGCATTCTCGCGTGAAGCTTGCGGCTCTTGCTGACGATCCAGGCACGGACTACATCAATGCAAACTACATCCCCGGTTACAACTCGCCACGCGAATTCATGGCTTGCCAGGGCCCGTTGCCGGGGACGGTGGATGATATGTGGAGGATGATCTGGGAGAAGAAGACCTCCATCATCGTCATGCTGACGCAGCTCGTTGAAAAGGGCAAGGTAAGGCGATGGAATATTGTCTTGTAGGCCTGTTGAGTGTTTCACAAAGACTAAGATCGACTTTAAGTTGGACTTAACTACCGTATGACAGGCTGTTATTGCCACTAGTTCTTCTAACCATTCCTGGCATTGGTTTATTAAGGGACATATAAAATCATGGTCACAAATCTACAGTATTAACATTTTTGATAGTTCATTATTGAAGAAAAAATGTTATCTAAAGATCATAATTGAGAGACCAACGATGAGTGCAACCAGTGGCTTGAAAGGCCTGCCATAGTTAAGTCCAACTTAAATTTGATCTTAGTCCTTGTGAAACACTCCCCTGCTCTTTATTAAAAGGACAAGTTCACCTTGATATTAAGTTGGTTTGGATAAAAGCAGGACAACAAATAGAACAGTGAAAGTTTAAGGAAAATCTGAATTAAAAAAAAAGAAGAATTTGCAACTCTGTGATGTTGATGTACAGGGTGTATATTCTGTTTTCCTCTCCCATTAGCTCTGTACTTAAAAAATGAATACATTTTCTCTTAAGAAAAGATGCATTCTATATATAATTACAGACTTCATTTTTTTTACACAATTCCTGTATGAAGTAAATCAAGGTTCCCACCAGCAACCGTGAAAATGGTAATTCATTACACAGTTTATGTACATGTACAGGCATATGTATATTCCTTTTCGTACCTACATAATGCACAATTTTGAATCTTTAAATATACATTGTCATTGTACCTGTGTACATAGATGTTGATAGGCGAACAGAAATCAATTCATTATAAAATTCTATCAATTTCTTTGATCTATTTTGTTTTGCTTCAATTTTGATTTCAGATAAAATGTCATGAATATTGGCCTGCTGATTACAACCCCGTCACATATGGATCAATACAGGTCTCCATTCAAGCACTTCAGCAGTATGACCACTGGGTCATTAGGGAGTTCAGTATATCACAGGTAGATATTAAACAGATATTGACTCTATCAGTCAATATTATAGATATTTTGACTGCTATGAGAGGTATAGTTGTTTTATAGCCCCACCAAGGGGTCATAGCAGGATGGTTATGTCCCTGAGAGCCTAGTGAAACAACTATGCCTTGAATATTAAAGCAGTCAATATACCGTAAAGAGAGTCAAAGAGTACATGTGCGACTCACTTACCAATAAAGGGTCCTCACATTTAAAGATTATCATCAAACTGTGCTCCAGTAGAACAGGGAAAGCAGAACTGTGCTCCAGTGGAACAGTAAAATTTAGCTATCGAATTGCACTGCGATTATGGTATCCGTGCTTGAGCTAGTACAAAGTAAGATTTTACAAGTAAACCAATAGGGATCGCAGCAAAATTTAACTACCTGTATGCCGCATATTTGCAGCCAATAGTTTTTAAAAAATTCAATGGCGAATTGCCCATTCTCTACTGTAAAGTATCCTACAAGCATCTCACATCAGCAATTTGGGTGCCGCTCATTGGTTCATTGAACGATCATTCATGAGGAACTCTTGCATATTCAACAAAATGTTTGTAAAATGTACTCATGCATAATTCTTCAAAATGTCAACAAACACAGTCTAACAAAAAGAAAGTACTTGTCGATCAAAAATAGGATTTTTATTATGAAAATGAGATTATTTTTTTTTGGGGGGGGGGGAAGAATAGGATTTTTGTTCAATTGGGGTTGGCAGCTCTGGTCATCAAGATCATTTCCTGTGGAATGACATGACCTAGCCCGACTACGGGGGGGAAAAGGAATGTTCTTGCGCCAACCTGATAATCGCTCTAGGTTTTATTTCGTCGAACACATAGGGTTAGACTTAGGGTTGCAACTGAGTTTTACATGTAGATATATGTTTGGGATTAGGATGAAGTATAGTGTTGGATCCAGAGTTGAATGCAAGAATTGGTTGGTGTAGGTTATTGACGTGGAGCACTTGTGACAGGAGCAAGTGTCGTACTACTGTTCTTGCAGATCATCAGATACATTGGGGTAATTTTTATAATAATAATAATAATACAAATTTATATAGCGCTTGTGACATAAAAGTTTCAAAGCGCTATACACAAATCAAGATTAGTTTAAGAAAAATCAATATAACTAATGGAATTAACATTACTTAAATTACCAAGAAAACCAAATATTACTAACATAACTTAACAAATTAACATTACTTAAAATACCAAGAAGATAACATATTACTAACAAAAACATGTAAATTCCTTGGAAAACTAATATATTCTATCATTATATCAATAATGGCGACAATTTAAAAAGACATAATGTAGGCATTGTAATACTAATTCAAACTTATTTTATCCTGTCCTTTGTGTTCCTGCTCTAGGGAGATGAAATCCGAAAGCTTACGCAGTATCACTTCATGTCATGGCCTGACCACGGGGTCCCGGAGAAGACGTGGACCATGCTGGACTTTGTCCGAACGGTCCGAGAAGCAATTCAGAAAACAGCCAGCGATCGGCCTATTGTAGCGCACTGCAGGTAGGTTTTGGTTTAAGGACCGGGGAAACTGAGATATAGAGGGACATCTTGCAGAGCTGCCAACTAGTACGGATTTCCCGTAATTGGTACAGAAATTAATGATCATTACGGAATGTTGTCACAAATTATGGATTTAAAAAAATTTAAAAAATAAAGTTTTTTTTTTTAATAATAAAAGCCAATTTTCATGGAAAACTGTGTTGTGATGACCTGAAAATCAATATTTAACAACTTTGTGTGAGTAAAATCACCAAAAATTTCAGACAATCATGCGTCCGCGCAGTGTTGGGGTGCCGCTTTTTTTAGATTCATATCGCCGCATAGGAAATTACGGATTTACATGTATACCCAAAATTACTGAATTTGAGCCTTGTGATTACTGATTTTCTGTTCTGGAGGTTGGCAGCTCTAGTCTTGGACTTGGTTGACATATAACCCATTGACTATTGACTCCACTTATTCCCTGTGAGAGAGGGAGAGGATTGGGGGGTCCTGTTTGAGACGTCGAGCCCCTCCTACCACCCATCCTCTCCTTACTATCGGCGCTATACTGTATTTCTTTTTAGAACTATCAGCTTAAAGGTAAAGACCAGTTATGGTCATGCGATTGCATTGTGAAAGAAACGTTGTGGAATCGATCAGAAAAGGTTGATCATCTAGCATCTAGCATCTGCAAGGTTCTGGAATCATCAAAATGATAAGAAATTTGGCCCATTCTTCGTAAAGTTACAAGCACTATACACAGAAAGATGTATATGGGACTACCCTATATCTCTCACAGACCATGAGAGAAACAAATTTACCAAATATATGAATTAGTAGGCGGTTTCCCGGCAAATTTTGTATCATCATGTATTAGTCAAAACATATTCTTTCACATGATTGGTAATGAGAGCTTCCATTTCATTTTTTGAAATTGGGGCGTTTCCAATACTGGTCTTTACCTTTAAGAATGATTACACTGGTCCTTCTAGGACTACAGACAGTCCTTGTTAGGACTACAAAATCCTTCCCTCTCACATGGTGCAACCGCAAGCCTACTGTATATCTACATCACCATGGAAGCCCATTCCTTATAAGCAGCATCTAAATATTATTTTGTTGCAGCATTTTCATCTTGTCACTCTGTATTGTTTTGTTAAATCTTTACAGCGCTGGTGTTTGTCGGAAGGGGACGTACATTGCTCTAGATCGGTTGATGCAGGCCTCGACTCCTACATGTAGCTTCTTCCATGTTTGATTGAAAATATTCTTTTGTTGCAGCATTTACATCTTTTCATTCTGTGTCATGTTATCATTTCTCTGCAGTGCTGGTGTGGGTAGGACGGGGACGTACATCGCACTAGATCGGTTGATGCAGGCCATGCAAGAGAACGACTACATCGATATCTTTGGGATTATATGTGAGATGAGGATGCAGAGAAATCACATGGTCCAGACAGAAGTAAGTGCAATTGATGACATACGTCTATCTTAGATATGAAGTGGGTTCTAGAATGTTATAATAATGATAGCGTAGAGGTGTCGTGGTTGAGTGGATACGTCGCCGTACTGTCTATCACAAGGTCCGCGGTTCGAGTCCCGCCGTGGCAATAATGTCCTTTGGCAAGACATTGATCTACATTTGCCACACTTAACCCAGGTGATGTAAATGGTCACCTGGCATGAATTAATTCCTTGAAATGCTGGAGCGCTGTAATGGCAGCTAGGCTAAACCCGGGGTAATAATAAATGCGCCTCTGAATAGAATTTCTAGATAGACGGTGCTATAGAAATGCCTACCGGTATTATTATTATTATAGCCACTTAGAATTAACAACTTAATTATTCATACCACTTGTAAACACTGTGCCAAAGAGTGTTAGTGCTGGGTTACCAGTTAAATAGAATGATATCATTTTTTTCTACTATTAATTTTCCTTTTTTTATTTCTTCCTTCCTCTCTTCAAACCCAACCCATGCTCACCCAACAGAAACAGTACATCTTCATCCACGAATGTGTGATGGATCTAATGCGAAGAGGCGAGGAGGAGGATACAGGGGAGAGCATCTATGTAAATCTTCCTTCCAACGGGTTCAAAGATCCAGATGACGTCAACAAGAATCTGCTAGACCAGGCCGTCTAATGCATCGTGGGAAGGTTATCTGCAACATCTTTTTAATACGCAGGATTATCTCAGGATTCAGGGAAGTTCTGTTTACAGCAGGAAAGCTTTAAATCCCCACTGCACTACTTATACAGTTGTAGGTACTTGGGTCCTCTATATAGCAAACAATGCCTAATCGGTGACCATTGGTCCCCCATGATGCTCTCTTATGTTAATTGAGAGCTGATTTGATGAGATAACCACATGTCAGTGACCTTGCAGGGAGGTCTAATCCCCCCTGGCCAAAGTAGTGCAGAGGGGCTTTAAGCAGGATTATCTCAGGATTCAGGGAAGTTCTGTTTACAGCAGGCAAGCTTTAAATTCCCCTGATCTTTTGATAATGGTTATTCATTGAAGAAACCATTTAGGATAGGAATTTCTAAAAGTCTGAATTTGATCAGTATTTCATCTTCAAACTGGCAACTCTGGTGTTTTATTTTATTTTTTATATAGTTGTAAATGTAATCATTCATCTCAACTTAAGTTTCTACTTACATGTATATACATGGACATGTATGTAAAAAACAGGCACACATTGCTTAACTTTTGCCTTTATTTTTTTGTGTTAAATATCATGGACTGAATGAAATTATTGTATCTTTCAACCAATATAGCTTTCATTTTTTTACTTCGCCTTGGTCACATATTTGTACTTATTTTTTACCAAACTGTAAAAGATTATCACAACTATTGATGTAGAGAAAAGTTGTTCGTAAGCATAATAGACCGTCCATGTTATTTTGTATGGACCATGATGCACTAGTAGAGCACAGAAAATAACAGAAATACACTAATAAGTGTGCATGTACATGTACAGTGTGAGTTATAGATTTTTGTGGTGCAATGGTGCAATATCCACAAATTTTGCCAAATTGCTCTTAGTCTTTCTGCAACTTATTGCATTTTGCACCAACGAAGGTGGTTTTGACCCTGACTGTTTCAGTGGCAGTCATTATATGTAGGTTTGGGGTCAATTTTCATTGCATTTTTCACACTGCAAATAGTACACCTACATGTACAAATGGATGGCAAACAGAATTACAATTCCTCTATTACTACAACTAGTATGCATATATACTGAAATGGAACATTTATGGTTCTTGGAAAATGTCATGCAGAAATCAGGTTTGTGAATATCATTAATGAAAAGTAACAACAGCAGTATCAAAAAATATTATAGAATTTGTCAAGTCCATGTATATGTCGTTTAGATTATATTTCCTCACTATATACAGTACAAGTACTCATACATGTCAATGTACATAATTTGAAAAATGTTTCTGTATAAATCAAGATTATGTGCTTGACGATTTGTGTGTGAGAACTATTATTAATATTAATATTATCATTACTATTGCTATTAGTTATTAGGCAAAGACAAAATCAAGGAACAGTGAATACAAAACAACATTAAGATTTGAAGAGAGTCACACAGAATCCTGGAAAAGAAGGACAAAAATTAACTTAATAACTTTAACCCCAAGGTCTTCTTTTCCAATCCATGTGACTTCACGTAAATGAATAGCACAGAATAGCAAGAAACAACAAATAATAATTTGCAAGTATATTGAATTAGATAGATAGATAGATGGATAGATAAATGGTATTTATTGATTCATTTCCATGTATCGCAGTTACAAGTAACTGAATTGTGCATGAATAAAACATTGATGGTGAAGACAATTATACATTTCAAGAGATATCACAGTAAAAAGTAACTGAATTGCACATGAGTAAATTGCTGGAAAAAGCAAGTATACATTTCAAGATGTCACACTACAATCTACATAATTATGAAGAGCGTGTATATACTATATACCATTAATCTTATACAATATTTCAATTTAAAAATTTGAGTTAAAAAAGAAAGAGAGATAGGAAAGCAGGAGAGAGAGAAAGAAAGAGAGATAAAGATAGAGAGAGAAAGAGAGAGAGAGAGAGAGAGAGGGAGAGAGGGGAGAAAGGGGACAGATGGACAGAGAGGGGAAAACAATTATGTACATGCTGATAAAATACAAAGATACATTGCAAGACAAATATGAATATTATTAGGGGAACATTAGAGATATTAAAATATAAATATAGATATGCATCGCATTCTTCATGTCATAAAAAATACATTGACAAACTAAGTAAAAAATCAGACCTCAAATTTATGAATTAATTATATACTAAGGAATATGAAATTGTAATTTGACAATTCAATTTGTTTCAAGGTATATTAAATACAATCATAAAAAACTTTTGTTATACAAACGGATCAAATCTGGGATTGGGCTATTCTGCATACGTTTAGTTTTGCACCTGGGTTCGGGGATCTTGTTAGTTCTTCGCAAAGTTCTATTGTGTGCTCTTTGGGGTATAAATTGTTTGAATTTGGAAAAAGACAAAAAACAACTCACTGAATCTATTGAAACTAGAGTGGTTTCTATAGTATATACATTGGAATTGTGAACTAATGTAATGATTGAGTGTAATATCAAAATGTTGTATGATTACTTTTTTGGTTGTTATTATTATTTTTATTTTGTTAACTTGTACAGCTTGTTGCCCATAACAGGATAATGAAGGATTTGAGTTGCAAATGATTGGAACAATATTCAAAGTTTCCACGATTACAAAAATCAAGTCTTGAGTAGCTTATTGATGATTGAGTGCTGCAATTTATTCTTTGAAGAATAGTGTAATTACATGTTAATTCTAACGGTTTACCTGTTTGAATATTGTAATTATATTCTAACAGTTTGCCTGTTTGAATATTGTAATTATATTCGAACAGTTTGCCTGTTTGTATGAAATAATCATAAAGTGACAAGTACTCTTCATATTTATAGAATCTGTGCATTGTGTTATTCAGTCTTATAAAGTGTTCAATGTGATTATACTCTAATATATAGTTGACTCAAATTTCTTTTGCTTTCACTATTATAAAGATTTACTACATAAGATATAATGTCCATGTATGATTTTCATTGAAAAGTGACTCAAATTTCATTGGCTTTCATTAGAATTAATATTATTTACTATACAAAATGTGATTTACAGGTATATATACATGTATATTATACACAGACCTCATAATTCTTATGATTTTATGATAAATGTATAATCTGTAATTATATATATTTATTCAAGATTCATTTGTGAAGGTTTACAATCAGTTTTAGAATTTTCTAAACAGCATTTATACATTTTCCATCGTGTGTAATTAACTCATTGTCTTTGATTTTATAATTTGGGTGCTATAGATTTGTATATGGATACAGAGAAAATAGATTAGTTTTACATATTTACGTTTTTAATGTACATGTATATGTTTTCAATCAATAATCCTACATGCATTATGCACACATTTTCATTTGATATATCCTACGTTATATTCATTTTATATTTTCTTATTTAGAATTACATATATATATATATATATATATATTTATACAGTTTGTTCTATCTAATCAGCATTTTGATTTGTCCACCCTATGTTATGGGGCTAATATAGAGATAAGAATGGTTTCTTATCCCTACCAGTTTGTTTTCCTTAATTGTCCACCTGTTCATTCCATAGTTCCTTTTGTTACGGTTTACATCAAAATGTACTTGATGATTTTGTTTGGTTGATAGTCGTAGTATAAATGTAGATTTAAAGAGAATACATGTAAATGTTAGAGAAAGTGTTATCTTGAATGTTAGATAAAGATAAAACATGTTAATGTTAGATAAAGTGTTATCTTGAATGTAAATCTTAATCTTTATCATCCATGTATAGTTGGTATTGTATGAGACACATTAATATATTTGTGAATGGTACCAATACAAGCACATGTAGATGCCTTGAACAAACTGTAACAATTTGTGTTACCAAATCATCTGAATTTGTGCCTTGAGAAGTACTTATGTACATTGCAGCTCTTTATAGTAATGAATAATGAAGTACAAATGAGAACAGTACTTATTGGAAATTTAATTTCACAAGTTTTTATAGTAGACGTTGATTGGAATATATGGTATTCAACTCTTGTGTATACAGTATGTGCCTTTACTGTTTAATGCTGTTTAATATTTTGTACATGTCCATACAAATGATGTTAAATAGCATGATGGGATTGTACAATTCAGTTCTACATTGTATGTTATGTATAAAAATAAATTGATGTAGCTATATTCCAGATAAAGAGAAATATGCTAAGCTAAAGGGTCTGTAAAGGTTCGTGACTAGGCCTGTCTTCATCAGCTCGAGTTTGCCAAATAAACCCCTATTTTCAGACTCAGAATATTATCTCAAAGCTCGAAATTGCGTCTTCATCACCAAACCAATACGATCGTCACAAACTAGCTCAGACAGGCGCAAATTAGCCCACTATTTCCCAAATAGCGGGATATTTTTTAAACTAGACCAAGATTTCTTGACCAAATATCCTGATAATTGCAAATGCGGGCTGATGAAAACACAAATTAACTGGCTAATTTGGAGTTTGACTGTACTTGAGAACTATACCACTGTATTCAGGATTTGAACAAATGAACAATTGAGAGAGATGATAATGCTGCAGTAATTTTCAATCACGATAATGCAGTACTTTCAAAATGCAGTCAAATGTGTAAATTATAGAAACTGCTGGACAGAAGCAAGAAACAGTTCTTGTTCTTTGACCAATCCCTTACAAAAATTACCATGGTACACAGTATTTTGGCCACGGTGCATATACCATATGGTACTAACATGGTAGTACCATAAATTACAATTATTACGGTACAATACATATATGGAGCCATGGTAGTACTATCTGTACATGGTAGTACCATGGTAATACCATGGTAGTACCATGTGTTGTTTTTTTGTAAGGGACATTCAACTAAAATTCGAACCCAACACTGGGATTAGGCTTTTGTCTGACATTACTTGAACAGGACTCAACTTTATCTTTAAATAAAATGATGAGTCTTTGTAGATATACAGTAGGCTTGCGGTTAATGCACCATGTGAGAGAGAGAGGGCCGAGGGAGGATTGGGGAGTCCTAAAAAGGACTCGGTAATCTTTCATGGTAGGTTGATTAGAAGTTGATGAATATCGTATCTTCCAACCTTGCGCAACAAATCTTAGGAATGTCCAAACCCAAAATACCTGATATATCATATGTATAGCATATTTAACATGCATTTATACAGACATTTTCATAAAAAGAGAGGAATATAAAGTTCATAATAGTAACTTGAAAGCAGAAAAAT
Source organism: Strongylocentrotus droebachiensis (assembly GCA_035222895.1). Lineage (NCBI taxonomy): Eukaryota > Metazoa > Echinodermata > Echinoidea > Camarodonta > Strongylocentrotidae > Strongylocentrotus > Strongylocentrotus droebachiensis. The sequence goes on along the minus strand of JAVYIG010007185.1, from coordinate 22,556 downwards.
AGAATGGTTGGTAGCAATGGAATAACGTTTGTTGGTTGTACTAGTCTTGTTGTATGTTTCGTTTATCTATACCACCATTATTTGCAGGTACATAATTATATTTATACTCAGATGGTTTGCATCCAGTAATTTTTCAATGTTGACAAGATTTGTGATCTCATTGCAAAATTCTCTCTGAATTATTTTGTGAGAGTTGAATGGTATATTTTTATATTTAATTTGAATTATTATGCATTGCATTGGAATTAAATGCAAACCTCTCACAAAATTGTTGTGTCGTTTAAAATTGTTTGTTCATTCATTTTCTGTCCTATGAGTATGCAGTGTCTTATAGTTAACAACTGAATTATTCATACCCCTTGTAAATTTGATGTTTTGTGTTTTTCATAATTTAGGAATGAAAGGTGTATGTTGAATTTGGGCCTTTGTTGAATCATTTTAGATGCAAGCTTTAATATGTCACATTCTTAAGAAACACATTGGGACAAATCAAATTTTTATTTACTTGAAATGATAAAACTTGGGTATGAATAATTACGGTATAAATATAAAGTTGTTAACTGTATTTATGTGGATGTGATTTTCTGCATGATTGTTTCATACATTTCTCTAATCTTTAGAGCACCAATATCTACTCGACTGAAAAACTACTGAATATGTCCTTTATGAATCACTTGGGAAACATCAGGATAGTGGCTAGTTTTATTTTAAAACACAATGTACCATGTTATCTTTCAATTAGGAGTATTAAATAGAGTCACACACATTACATGCATAATGCAGGGTTCAAGTGGTCATGAAAAATGAAAAGAAAATCTCCCAAAGTCATGGGAATTATGAGGGGAGGCGGAGGCCATCACAAACATGAAGTAATATATATCACTGCATGATATTCGTGAGTTGCTTGGATGCCGCAATCCGTACCAAATTGGTACAGTATCATTTGTAAGGGTAAAAATGGGTCATGGAAAGTCATGGAAAGTCATGGAATTTCGTACTTTCTGTGGGAGCCCTGACATGTATTTGTAGAGTACTTAAAAAGAAAAAGTACTGAAACGATAAAAAAGGTAGCACACACAAATTAGATTTCCATATAGGCTGCTAAAACAGTTCAACATTTAATCAAAGACATTCTGTTACATGCAAGAGGAATGTCCAGATTCATAATTCCTGCTATCTTTCGATTCAAAGTAATAATACAGCTTGACAAACTATCACTAGACAGAATCGGTCAATACACATAGCTCTAAAAAAAAGGGTTAATTTAGACATTCTTGTACAATGTACATGTAGGTATCATGATTGGTTTCAATAATTCTATTTTATCATATTTCACATCTATTATGATCATAACACAGAAAAACACAGACAAGTACTGGACATAAGCAGTTCTAGACACATACATGACATGTACTTTTAAAATATTTCATATCATTCTATCAATTAATCTATATTTAAATGTTGCTCTCTATACATATCTTACACATAATATTAAAGCTTAAATCCATGTTTAGAAATGGAATAGATCTATAAACAAAGTATACTTTTAATTTACCTACAACTGTACAATATTTCACGTCACATATGTACATCTGCAAATATTTCACACATTGGTTAGATTTCAACATCAATTGAAAGCATGAAGTAAAATAATCTCTTATGTTTGGCAACATTGAGAAATTACTCCAGTGTAAAACTTAATGAAAGTGCTATGTAGTTACTGTAATTGTTTTCTGTATTACAAGTTCTCACTTGGTGATCAACAGGTATATCTGAAAACAACTAAATTCAAATAAAACATCGAAAAAGAAAATGAAATATAGGTAACCGTCTGCATTTTCCATAAAAGTCGTATTGAAAACATGTTCAATAGATTGTCCAATCAGAGAAACACTCTCTACTACATACCTGCCAACCTGAGACAAGAGAAATTAGGAGTAAATTTTTCTGGATGGACTACGAGGTCGCGAACCACCGAAGGATTGGGGTAGTAGCCCGTAGATTGGGGGGGGGGGGTACGGGGGGGGGGGGTACACAGGACTTTAGGGTCTATTTTTTTTTCTCTCCATTTTAATGGTGCAAATGGGCCTTTTCCTTCAACCTTTTCGCCCCACACATAAACAATTTTTGTATTCTTTCTTATACTTCTGATTATGAACAGCACGAGTCTTACCCATTTTGTCCTTCAAAAATGGAGAAAATCAACGAAGAAGAAGAATATAGTAGTAGTAATCCAAAATAAATCTGAGGAAGTCCGGTAAATAACAAGCTTCCACGATCGCAGTCATCGCACAAGCATTGAAGAAAACACGCCAACGTATACAGTGTTTATTGCACGGTGTATCAACTGCACATGTAATATAAATACACGTGGGCTATACGCATGCAGTTACTATGCAACAACGCTGCATGTAGTGTATGTATTAGTACAACGTCCGCACACACTTTATCGATATAGCTTGCGCACGTGCTTCCATGTACTAGTACATGCAGTACATGGATAATGACTGCGGAACTAACGATCACGTTTGGGCTGCGCTGTGTATATCTTCTATGAGCGCGAGCGCGGATGTCGGCGTGATCTGGTTATCAGTGCTGTGTTATGCTTTAGTCTTATGCAACAGTCGTTTGTTTAAAAAAAAAAAAAAAAAAAAAAAAAAAATTAAAAAAATTAAAAAAAAATCAAAAAAATCTGAGTTTTGAGGCATGCAATCGGAATTCGGAGTGGGTATGAAAAAAGCGGAGTAACTCCGCCTAAATCGGAGTGGTTGGCAGGTATGCTACTATATGGTGAAAGAAAAATAGTTTTGAAATCTTCAACAATCACTATTCAAATAAAAATGAAAGAAATGTCCTCTAATAAAATGTTGGAATTTAATTAGATGTTCTTGTACACTTAAAAAGACACTTGCAATGGTTGATACTGACTTAAAAATGCATTTGAAAATGCTTATTTTTCACTATGGGCTAAACCTATTATCTTTTTTAATTCAGCGTTACAGTACATGCTACAATATCAAATATACCAGAAAAACAGATACATGTATATTTAGCAATTATAACTTTTACAAGAGATGACAATTAAATGAAAATATATCAAGGTGATGAATTTAACCTGAATATGAATAAATGCGTCTCCTGAGTTGTTTGAAATTATCGACATATATATAATTCTCTTTTATCACCTGTGAAAATGAACGCACATAATTATAATTTCTCCTTAAAACACTATTCTCACAAAAGTATGCAACTTTCCTGCACTTGTGGACAAAAGAGTGCAAGGTTGAGGGACAATTCTTTGTAAAGTTCTTGATTCAAACTTCAAACTTGGGATGAAAATTGACGAAGTAAACTGCATTACGAACCAAATGCAAACATAACATGAAAACTTTTTCTTGGCACAATCATTATTATATTCTTGAATATAAACATAATTCACAAGGTAGATAACTCAAAAAAGCTGCAATGATGTTCAACCTATTCATCAGAAAGAGTTGTTGATGTCAACAAACTAAAATCTATCTTATTTACAAAATTAAAATCATCACCTAAAGATCAAACTTGAAAGAAGATTGGATCACTGTCCAAATTCAAACTTTAATCATATATGCTTCACCCTTCCCCTAGTACATATACATGTATAATAGGAAGGCTATGATCCACAAAAGAAGGAAGGCTCAGTGGTAGAGCAGTGGTCTCTTAACATGGAGGTTCCAGGTTCGAAATCAAGCCAACACGCTTGTGCCCTTTGGTAAGCCATTAATCCGCATTACCAAGTCCCTTGGAGAGGACTTAAAGCCGTCAGTCCCCTAGGTGTTTCCTTACAAGCATATATATGCCTTCATAGCAGTCAGGTAAGACTGTCTTCATCATCATCATTAAAAAAGCTATGTTCATAATAATCATAATGCTAATAATAATAGATTGCAATTTATTTAGCGCCTTTTTCGATGGATACAAAGCATTTTGAGGTGCCCATCTCTGGGTCAGTATTCGAGTTCAAATAATTATAAGTTACGTGTACCAAGCAGCAACAGTGTAAGTTTGATATACATATGGTTTCAAAATAAAAACGTAGCCAAAATCTGTTTGGATTGTTCCACTGTTGGCGCGATTATTTCAGACGAAAAGGGGAGACTGTTCAAGATTTTCAGAGCAGTAGCGCTCGCCACGATTCCCCTACGGTAGAACTTGTGAGCGGTACTCCTCGTTTCGTTGTTCCTTCACCGCAATCCTGATGTCCTTACGCTCCTGGTTCTGTCGCTCGGTGTTACGGAAGTGAGATCTCCTACTCAGCTCTTTGTTACGCATCTGAAGGTCCCTTGCGGCCTCCTGCTCGCGTCGTTCACAAAGACGTTCGACGTGCTGTTGAGAGCGCTCATTCTGCCGCTGCAGCTTGACCTCCTAAAAGAAAAACAAACAATTTTAACAATCTTTTTAATGTGACATTTATAAATTGCATATTGCGCATAATTTGAATTAATGTTCAAGAGAATATTTCTTGTTTTCAATGTCCTTACCTACAACTAATATCTTTTGGTTTATTTTTATTTCTATTTGGAATAGGTTAAATATCAAATTACATATTATGTTCCAAAACATTTGGGTCACATCCTTGCAATATAACATAAAGTGAAAAGTTGAGTCAACTTGTCCATAAGAGTTGCATAAACTATTATCCTCAATTTGTCATTTATATAAGTTTTCTTTTGAGGCAATAAACCTGTGAATCATCTTAAAATTAAATTGTTTAACTTTATTATTACGAATTTGCTTTAATTTCAGTGAAAATAGATCCTTCCAAACAAAATCACTAACAGGTTGATATACCTTGAATTTGTGTGGCTATTTTCACTGCCTTTTATTCAGAATTTGCTGGAATCAACTCTTGCATCTGGAGGCAATACATTCATTTTTTTTTAAAAACATGTGGTCCCCTTTGTTTTACCTTCACCACAATTTCATGTAATCAAAGAAAATCACTGCTTCTTTTCCTTCTCATTTCTGTATGTATCTTATTCTAATTCTATCCCTCTGCACCTCAAAATGGTTTACTAGATCGATGGCGCATAACAAATGCTGTATTATTATTATTATTATTACCTCTTTCTGTCTCACGGTCTCGTGTAAATCTTGGGCCTTCTGCCTCTGCACTTCCATCCTTTGGTCATTACGAGCCTTCAGCGCATCGATCCTCCGCTGCTCTCGCGAGTTGCTCTGTACCGCAACCTCCTTCTGGCGCTTAGAGATGGTCCCGCTGACCGCGTTCTTTGCGGCTTGGACTTGCTCCATCTTAACCTCACTGTCCTTCTGGCGCTGGACGTCTCGCCGGGTCACATCGGCCGTGTACTGTCTGTCAAGCAAAGAAAGAAAAACAGGAATATTTTGTTAATTAATACGCATAATACTTTTAGCCGTTAACTCTATCTATTAAAGAATCTTCTCCCAGCTCGAAGGTTGATTACAACAACAAAAATCACACACCAGGGACCCGTTTCACAAAGCCTTTTTTCAATGACAATTACAAAAATCAGTGACAAATTTGCTGATAACCAATCAGAAGCAAGGATTTCAGTAGCTTAAAAAAAACTCATTCGTCACTGATACAAAGAGTTGATATCAATCGCGATGTACATGTAGGATACTGCAAACTTGCGATTGATTGGAGGACTTGCGATGGATTTGAATTTGGATCAATCGTAAGTCTTTGTAAGACGGGGCCCAGGGGGCCGTTTCATGAAACCAACTCCATGACAGTCATATCTTTGTCAGCGACCTACGGAGATGTCATGAAGTGGATAAACCGTTTCACAAAGCCATGACAGACATGATATCGATATATCGCGATACTAGCAGCTCAAGAACATAGTCTTTGCCACGATCCATTTGATTTATCAAGAATAACCCAAAACAAGTTTTGGGGCTAAAATTGTTCAAAAAGAAATATATACATATAAATTCTCCTAAAATAAATAATAAATAGTGTCATTATCAAATATAGATCACCAAACCATTTGCATATTTCTGTAAAGATTCTTAAATTGAAGAAAAACCGGTGAGTGTCTTTTTTTTTTACAGTCGAATGAAAAGTTAGTTGAAGGATACCGTAATGTGATAGTTTATCAATACGTACTTTTTTGTTTATTGTGACGAGGAATTTTAGGCAAAATACCTTTTCTCAGCCAGTTTTTATTCTAGAGTCTCATAAATACTCGTTTTATAATTGATTTGATATCAAAAATATAATTTGAAAGAAGTAAATAGAGAGGGAATAATAATGCACATATGCCCCCAAAGGTATGTGGTATCCTAAGAAAAGACTATGGATCAACTATGGAAAACGGTGTGTAGCATTCTTATCTCTTTTATTTATACGTTTTAGTTTAATGATTTGTGATTTAATGTTTATATTCAGCTTTTTAAAATGTATGTATAATTTGTATTATCACTTCTTTACATTTGTATTTCGCATCCCAGAGAATTACATACCAAACTCGTCTATATGTTTTCTCAAAATGATAGTGAAACTAATCGTACATTTCGCGGCCCATGGAATAGCACCAAACTGACTTGTGATGGCGCTTTACAGCAATTAAAAAGATATGACGGGTTCGGAGCAGTGACAACTCGCTTGTCGCGGAAGTTGTCGCTCATCTTGGCAAAGACGGCTTCGTGAAACACTTTGCTGACAAGTTGCGTGACAGTGGCGAGATGTCGTTGATCTTGTAGTTATGACGGTTTCGAGAAACGGCCCCCAGAGCCCCATTTCACCAAACTTGTCATTAGTTACAAATGATAGTTTTTGTTATAAACTAGTGAAATCCTTGCTTCTGATTGCATGGTTATCAGCAGATTTGTCGCTGATTGTTGTCATTAAGTCATTGAAAAAAGGTGCTTTGTGAAACGGGTCCCTCTTCTCAGCCGCCCCCGTACAGTCTTGCAGTGGTGTTATTTAACTTCATGTTTTGATGTTCCCCTCCCAGTTAGTTAGCCGTCATCTGCCAAAGTCAATTGATAACATGCCAAAAGTACTGTACACTAAACGATTGTACTCATGTACACTTTACTGTATGGTAAAGGAAAAAGATTGCATTTATAAAGGCTCTATAATTACATGAACAAAATGTAATTCAACAATCGGTCATTTACTGCAGGCTTAATTTTGTCAAAGATTTTGTACAAAAAGACCAATTACATGAACAAAATGTGATCTCATAATATATTTGCTCCAGCCTTGACGTAGCTGGGAGACTGCATGTTACAAATTAGGGTCCTTAATATTAATTCAGACAGGATATCTCATTATACTCCTTTCCTTAAATTGGCAAATCATAATTTGTAAACACCCAACAGTCTAGATATGTTCCACATTATCCATAGTCTAGAGTGATACAACGAAAAGACCACATTGAAGAAAGGAGATGAAAGGAAACAGAGAAAACAACTACATTACAACAAAAGTTAGAGACCAATACAAGATTTAGGAACATGTTCACATACAGTAAAGCATAAAGACATGCAGGTGTTTAATAATATATGCACATGTATGAAATTATAAATGCATGCAGAACAGGATGTACACTGTACTTTAAAAGGCATGGCATTACAGAAATAGGAAGATAAATAAAATCAGAATAATAATCGCATGGACATGTAGAGAAATCAGTTCTTAGATCTTAAAAGATATTAATTCGATGAGCTCTAAACATGTAGGTTTATGCTGTCTGTAACAAAAATAATTTAATAAGACATATAAATGTAGGAAATAATGATGTTTCAGTTCAACAATACATGTACATCAATATGATTATGTGATTTATGTGTAAAATTTATAACATGCTGTACTCATATAGATTATTATGTTATTTTCTTCATATTCAAGATCCTTTTTCTTTGAGTTAAACTCCTGGGCACATTTTTAACTCCCCCTCCAAGAACAAATTTAACTTGAAACAAATTAAGTCACCTTTTAACCTGATAGAGACATTTCCAAAGATCCTTGTGTTTCATACAGGTACTAAAATTAGCCATATTATTCAATTCAACAACAATCTAAATCTCACATGGTGCAACTGCAAGCCTATTGTATATTTACATCACCATGCAAGCCGATATACTTAAAAGCAGCATCTTATCTAAATCTTGCATTGGCAAATTCAGAAAGATGGGTGTAAATTTGTGATTTGTAACCCAAGCAACCAAACCAGTTATGACCGCATGCACATCCAGTATTTATCTACATCTACATGTAACCGCCAGAAAGAGAATTAATGTTTAAAATCAAAGGAAGAAAGAAAATATACTTGAACTACCCAGCACATTTAGATACCTATAAGAAGCAAGCTGTCTAGGCTACATGTATACTGTGTTGCTGAAAGCCAGAATACATTTCACATCTAAGTGAATTACCCTGGCTCTAAAGCCTAAATAGATGGAATATAAGAAGATCTCTACAAATCTCTTCTACGTCATAGAGTGGTTATATCAATCTATTTTCGCTTACTGGTACATGCTCGCTTCGGTGTTAATTGTGAGGGATTTTTCAAAGCTACGAGTACTGTATAGGAAGCGGAAAAGTTCGAGAGAAAAAACATACATGTAGAAGTTACAGACAAATCCCCTTACGGAAACGGACAACAGATATCCCTTAGGATAGGACGTAAAATGGAGGGTCCCATATTAATGGACATTAGACACACCCTATGGATTCTTGCAGTTAAAGAGTAAGAGAAATATTGGTGTGGTAGTTTAGTGGTATATTTCTACGTCCCTAATCAGGGCAAGGGATCCTAGGCTGGAGATGCCAAATAAAAGGCTAAGTTTTTAATTTTTAATGGCCCTGCCATATTACACAATGAAGGTGAATTTCTGGATGCTTAAAAAGTAACTAATCAGTAAAAAAATTGGCAAAAGAAAGATGTTGTCGCACAAATTACATGTATGTGCAATGAATGAAACATGAAAACCTACAGGTAACGTAAATGTAACAGACAATAAACATTTAAACTTTAAAAAACTTAACATAATAAAGAATTATAAAATAAGAGGACTTAAAATGTCCTCTGTGATATATATTTGTATATATATGAACAAACAATACAAAATGATAAATAAGTTTTCTTTAAATACGTTTATGCAGTTCTGCATGGAAAATATTAACTGTTGAGAGCCAGAAGGGCATTATAACTCTGTGCTGAAGTATTTGAGTTAAAGCCCTTCTGGCTCCAAACAGACCATATTTAAAGGGATAGTCCACCCCAGGATTTTTTTTAGCTGACGATATAGACCTAATAATACCATGAAGAATGATACAAGTCTCATTAAAATCCATGATCACATAACGAAGATATATCGACTTTTTTATCGAAAATCAGCCGCCCCCCAAATGCAAATGCGTTACATGGGCATGAAACGATCGCCAAAAAATAACCGATAGTATCGAAATTGTGACGTATGTTGCGAGCTGCCTTCTTATTTCGCAGACATTCACTTTCGCTCGCGGTACACTGTTATCGCACTGACACGACGAATCATGAATGAAAGTGAAAGCGAAAGTGAATGTCTGCGAAATAAGAAGGCAGCTCGCAACATACGTCACAATTTCGATACTATCGGTTATTTTTTGGCGATCGTTTCATGCCCATGTAACGCATTTGCATTTTGGGGGCGGCTGATTTTCAATAAAAAAGTCGATATATCTTCGTTATGTGATCATGGATTTTAATGAGACTTGTATCATTCTTCATGGTATTATTAGGTCTATATCGTCAGCTAAAGAAAATCCTGGGGTGGACTATCCCTTTAATTTGATTTAAGACAGATAAATAGTGAAATATCAAACTAATTTAAAGAAGAAAAAACACACCTTATGCATCAATCTTTTGATACAAGTTTAATATTATCTGATTATATTCCAATTTCTTTTTCACTATAAGAATAAAATATTTTCTTTAATTCTTTCAGGACAGGATTTATTTTAAAGGCTAATAAAATTGATCACATATTGTTCTTCAAATTGGCAACAAAATTAGCAACAACAATATTTGTCTTTCATTGATAATTTTTTGTAATAACAAGAAATGTCTCTGAAAACAAATACACCTTACTTGAAAAGTTGAGGAAAAAATGGCAGATTGTAATTTAAAAAACAATGATTTTGAACCTCACAACTTCTTTCCAATTTAAGGATCTTAATGCTTATCTTCCTTTTTAAAATTCCTAGCATCAAATGCAATGTGGTTATGGAACAAAATGGATGGAGTCTCTCCAGAAATTATGACCCTTTCTTCTCATGTATCTGGTATATATTTAAGAATTCTGAATAAAAAGTTTAAAAGTTATTGAGCCAATTAAACCACAAAATGTGGAAGATTGTTTTTGCAAAATTCTGACCTGCATCGTTCATCCCGAGCGTCCTTCATCTTCTCTTCGTTTTGTCCCTTCATGTACCACGTGTACTCTCTCTTCACGGTCTGCATCCGGCGGAACTCGATGTAGCTGTTCTCTTTCGCTTCTCTGATCTGGTCTCTCGTTCCTGATACTGAACAAAGGAAATTAGAGGAGAGGAGAGAAAATCAGCCTGATTTCAATATTTTTGTTTTTAGAGGTTTGTTTTGTTTTTTAGATGATGATGCATTCAATATAAAGTGTAGTATTGGTAAGTCTCATAATATTAACGATAATATATGCATACTTGTAAAGTGCATATCACATTATGATATAACGTCTCTATGTGCTTCCAAAGGACTTTGGATATTAATACCCCAGCTTTGTAGCCCTCGTGCATTCAAGAAATTAATCCCACCGGCCTGCTTACTACACCTGGGTGAAGTGTGGCAAATGTAGATTAATGTCTTGCCAAAGGACATTAGTGCCGTGGCAGGAATAGAACCCAGCACATGGTAAGCAGGATATGCAATAGATATACTATTGCACGGGCCTGCATTTTTGGTACTATTCGCGTGCATTTTTGGTTATATGCAGACTGCGTACCTCTCTGCCCTGCACATATCCCATCTGACGAGAAGGCAATCGAGAAGGCCTGACCCCAAATTTAATTTATCTTTATTATAAGGAGCAAAGCATAATTTGTTGAAAGATTAACGTTCTATTAGATCTTTTTCGATGTTAAATAAAACAAATAATGAATATTTTCATTCGTTGAAAAATTAAGGTTAATTCTATTCAACTCGGCTGACGCCTCGTTGAATGGAACGTTAATCTTTCAACTCATGAAAATATTTGCACTATTGAACTCATAAGCATTCATTATATGTATACTTACCAACAGCTTGAGCGACAGGTTTTCCAGGTTTTTGTCGTTGAGCTTGGGGCGGAGGAGGACGTGGCTGTTTGTTCTCCCATTCAATCATGGCCCGGTCACTCCGAACCTGGGAGTGGTTCACCTATAGAGGGAGCAATTGTTCATAATGAAAATACGATCTGCAGATTGTCCAGACAGAGGTTATAGACACAATTTTTTCAAACAAAATAAGAGCTTTTATACTTCAGTATTTTATAAGTTGTATGTATATGTTAATGTCCCATTTCTACATGTACCTTCAACTTTGCCAGATTGGAAAATATATGACGACGGATAGACAAACTGTTCAAAACGTTGAGCCACTCCCGCCACCCATCCTCTCCGACCGGCGCTATAGTTCTCCTTAGAACTATAAGCTAAGAAAGATAACCAACAGTCTTTTTCAAGACTACACCAACAGTCTTTCTCAGGACTACACACCCTCAAGAAAGATTACAGAGAGTTCTTTTCAGGACTCCTCAATCCTCCCCCTCTCTCACATGGTGCAACCACAAGCATACTGTTTATGAAGGATGATGCTAATGATGCTAATTATGATGAAGTGAGCCTGAACAATGTTGATGACAAATTTACTTACCGGTGTAAAGACTGCCGATCTGTTCAGGTAGCCTTGATCTTCTTGGTAAGCCGGCTGCATCTTGGCCTCTATCGGAGCCTCGAGGGCGGTATCACGGAAGGCGCCGACGTGAGCCGTACGAGGGCGTGGCCTCCGCATCTCCCACTCCACCTGGGCGAGGTCACTCCTGACCGGTGTATGGTCATCATCAACCTACAACATGAATCACAGTGTTAGAGAATTTGCAACTACAAGAATGCACTTAAAGTGACATAGAGATGCGAGTCAAACAAATTTATAAGTTCAGAAATCTCTGTAATCGGATTGGTTAAAAGCCAAGAAGCACAATTGAATTAATTTTACTTACTGCATAGATTATGCACGAATAATTTGCGATTTCAGCAATCAATATCAAAATTAAAAAGATAGCTTTTCAATATGGCGATGGTGAAACAGCTGCAATATTTGACTGTATTAAGACTGAAAATGAGAAAAACAATTCACAAAATTTGTAGGGGGTGGGGGAGAATCTTGCAAAAATAATGACTTATAAATCCCATCTCATACTCACCGGAGTAAACATAGATGATTTGTTGACCGGTGCGTAGACATGCTTATCTTCAAAGACATAGGATGACTGGGTCGGGGAGGAGTGGAGTTTGGCGTCCTTGGAGGCGTCCCTCATCGTGTTTCGGAACGGACCAACCAACTCCTTATGCGTGCTGCGGGGGCGCTGCATTCTCCGCCAGTATTTCCAATGGGGTTGGGAGCCGACTTCGGCCTTGGCGGACTTTGGTCGCCGCGGGCCGCCGTTCCGGTAGAGCAGGGAGGAGTCTGTTCCCGCAGCCGTGTCTCTGAGTGACATGGTCTGAATACCTGCATCTTTTATGGGGAATTAAGGGAACGTTCCAACATGTAAAATCTTAAATGTCTGAGGATCTGAATAGTCAAATGATAAATCTTAAACCCCACTGCACTAATTATAGCTACTTGCGCCCTCTATACAGCAAACAATGCCTAATCGGTGACCATTGGTCCCCCATGATCCTCTTTTTCTTATGTTAAGTGAGAGCTGATGAGATAACCACCTGTCAGTGCATGATGACCTTGCGGGGTGGTCTAATCCCTCCTATAAACCAGTACAGATGGGCTTTAATATCTGAGGATCTGAATAGTCATATACATGTATGATTAAGGAAATCTAAATTTCAAGAAATTTCATGATCTGAAGCCGATTCGGCTTTTTTATTTTGACTACCAGAGTTCAATGCACTAAAATTATGTTGCTGATGTTCTATTTAGCAGTGAAATCAGGAAGATGATGTTTATTTAAATTTCCTATCTAACACGATTGCCATTTCTTTGCCAATAGTGAACGGTTGGCTTAAAGGCACACTGTTCTACTTGTAGCTACTTGCTCCCTCTATATAGAAAACTTCCCAAATCGGTGCCTGTTGGTCCCCCATGATCCTCTTTTTCTTATGTTAAATGAGAGCTGAGTTAATGAGATAGCCACCTGTCACAGTGACCTTGATGGCTCGCTGTGTGGTCTAATCCCTTCTAGCTGCAGTAGTAACGCCTACCTTTAAGAGAAATAATCTGAATGATGTCACTTTTTATGGCGGCGTTATTAAGAGAAATTGAAAGAATATAAGAGTCAGAATGTAGAGAACAATTTTGGCCACAAAAAAAAAAAAAAATCAAACGTCCGTACAAGCATTGTTTTTATCAGTCCTATTTCACATCAATATATCAAGCAACAAAGCACATTTTACTACTGTACCTATCAGTGAAGATATCTCTTGTTCTGATTTTGCAATTTTCTGCTTCATTTCCTCCACTTCCTTCTCTAGTTTCTCCTCTTCGGTTGCGTACCCTTCCGAGTCCTGGTCCGTCCTGATCGAGCTGATCCCGCTATCCAGTCCAAAGCTGTCGTCGTTGAAAGAAACACTTTTCTGCAGGGTTGACGTTTTCGGGGTCTTGGCTAGGGTGTAGGCTTCGCCTCCCTCCCTCAGTATGCTGCTCCCCATCATCTTATTATCCATGAGCTGTTTCATGACTTTCACATTGAGCTCCTGGCGGGTCATACCCGTGCCGGGGATCAGCGAATGCATGTCCTCGCTTTTAACCGCACTCTCCCGGACGACACCACCGCTCCTCCTCCCGCCGTAGTCCCTCGTCTCCGTAGCAGCCATCACCATGGGGACGTAGACACGCCCCTGCTGCAGGACGGGCAACCCAGCCATAGCTCCACCCTCCTGATGCGTGCTGGGTACGGTATAACCGCTGATGGAGCGTTGATAGCTTGGATCGTTTACGACATAGTGCCGGGCCGTCAGCGGCATCTGGATTTCGATTCGGTGTCGCTCGTATTCGGTGTGGGGAATCCACACTGCTGTTTGCTTGGGTACCTTGACCGTTTTGCCGTTGAAGAAATTTACAATCAGATGACCAGAATCAGCAGCACCTATAAACATCAATGCGAGAGAAATGGGACTCATTAACTATGAATATTTGTAAATAAATGTTGCAAAATTGGTTATGAGTTTCTGTTAGTATAACTCTATAATCAAATAAATATTTACTTTACTTGTCCATGTACATGTATTAAAGAGAACTGTTGCTGAGCTTGCGCCATGAACGTCCCTGGATGGTGTGTGCGCTCTATAAGTTTACACTATTATTATTATTTTATTTTCTCTATATATTTAGTTTTCTATACAGGTTTACTGAATTAAAATATCAGTCTCAAATATTACTTCTGAACAAGGTTTACTGAATTAAAATATTAGTCTCAAATATTACTTCTGAACAAGTTTAAATTGTGATGAAGTCAACTAAAAAAAATAATACACTTGTTAATTTGGAGAGGTTTTTTAAGGGCAATGCCAAATAAAAATTTACATTGAATTTGGAAAAAGTTATTTTCCCTCTCTTTTTATCTGAAGGGAAAAAGAAATTCATCCATAAAGAATTGCTAATATATGGTGACATCTGACAAACCACGTTATGCATGATGTTAGACTTTGAAAACAAGTTCTCGCACTGCTCAGTTGACTGAGCAGACCAGGCCCCTGTTTCATAGAGCTTGTTATCAATATCAAATGATAAATTTCCATGGCAAATTTACTCTTAGCCAATCAAATACAGTCAAACCTGTCTATAGTGACCGCCATAGGGAAACACAACAAGTCGTCTATATAGACAGGTTCCTTTAGTATATGTTTCAACGTGAAACCATTTTCAAGGGAAACAAAAATGTGGTCTTTGTAGATACCAGTAGGTAGTCTTTGTAGGCAGGTGGTCTTTGTAGACAGGTTCCTTTAATACATGTTTCAATAATAGACCATTTTCAAGGGAAACAGAAATGTGGTCTTTGTAGACAGGTAGTCACTAAAGCAGGTTTGACTGTACCACGTTTTCAGTAGCTTACATGTATATCGTCTTTATAGACAGGTGGTCTTTTAAGACAGGTTCCTTTAGTACATGTTTGTTTCCCTTGAAAATGGTTTCTTATTGAAACATGTACTAATGGAACCTTTCTACAAAGACCTCCTGTCTATAAAGACTAGCTTATAAAAGTTATTGACAAACAAAATTATGGAAGAGGGCCCAGGGTACTCACAGCCAGTCGATCTTCCCTCGATGCCATCCAGGACGATACCAGGAGCACAGCGGTACCCAGCCTTCTCCCAGGGAGCCAGAACCTTGTCTCCTGGTACCACAGGGTGTCTCATGGTGTCGTTGTACGCCTTGATGTCATAGATAGAGGTCTCCTGCAGGAGCCGCTGACACTTCCCTCCCGAGGGATCCTTGTCGAAGAACACCAGGAAGGAGCGCATCGCCGACAGCTGTCAAGGTCAAGGGTCAGATTTCATTAAAGGCATCATTAACAATGTTAAATCTGAGATACACGGCCCTACGTGTTATCAGTATCTGTGATATGGTGTAATATTGAAGCCCTAAAAAAATTGCGCTTCAAAATGATAATGGAGTGCCTCAAAAAGTAAAAGTCTTTGAGTAACCGGTTTTACCTTACTCATTTTCCTCAATAGACTTTAGTGTTGTAAAAACCGTTAGGAAAACAGAATTTTTAAATCTAGATTTCCAATCATAGATATAACTTGATGCAGACAGGCGATCTGCTTGTAAAAGTCATGGGGTTCCTGACTGACCTAAAGGTTATATCATTGCAGCATGAGCTAAATCCAGGATTTTGTTTCAGAATCTGAGGCAATGTTACCGAGTCACTTTAACGCTATTTGAATTCATACAGCTTGTTTGTATAATGAGACAATGCAGCTAAATAAGTGAGAATACATTGTATTTGGTTTAAAACTGCATGATGTAGTACTATGCAAAATATGAAAATAGACAGACTAAATTCAAGCTACTACATGTAAATAAATCATGATCAAATATTTTCATAAATAGATTAACATACATGTATTAACTTATACTACATGCGAGACAAAATTAAACAATTACTACAGTGATCTACAGTGTATGCACTTGCTAGTGTTTAACAAGATCTTTGAAAATATGCTGATAACGTGAATCAGTCAATAAAAAAGTCAATCAAAATGAAGAGTAAAATGCTAAAATTAGTTTTTTAAAAACTTAAGTAGTTAATGGAATAGAGTACCAGGTACTTGGAAAATGGAATCACAAGTTGGAACTTGGAATTACAAGTGTGAAAATGTTTACGAAGAACGATTCTTACCCTTTCTCTGATGGTACCTGGACAGTAGTAGCCATCTTTCTCACTTCTTGCTAGAACCCTCATCCCTTCTAAGAGTTCCACACCACTCTGGGGTGGGACTGAGATGATGTGGCTTGCTGCAGGCTCCGTTCTAAAATAGCAAGACACCATTCATTTCATTTATTCAAGCATTACAAAATTGTACATAAAATGTAGTCATATACAAAGTAATGAAGGTTAGGAGCCCCTATGAAGCAAAATCTTGTAAACAGGGCCCCTTGAGCACATTATACATGTACATAAAATAAAATCTTATATACAAAAATGCAATCATCAACACATAGCTAGAAGGAAAGAAAAAGAAGAAGAAAAGGAAGAAGTAGTAGAAAACAAAGAACAAGAAAAGAAAGAGAAGTGTATATGAATGCTGATGACGCCATGGTTGAACATTCTGTGCTCTAAACATGACCACGACCACGGAGTGTTGAAGGTAAGAATCTAGATCAGCCATGTAAACAAATCTAAACAAAGGCGACTTTAATAGCCAGTATGTACAGTACTGCAATCTTGTCAACAAGAGATTCATTCCATAATCATCAAATGCACGAAAAATATATTTTCTATGATTCAATGTTACACCACCACTCAAATCTTCTTTAAACTCTTCCTATTAATTTGTTTTTTCCTTCAAAATAGTTTTCCTCTACCATCCTATAATTATAATTTTCTATTGAGGCATATCTTGTTTTCATTTCATAGCCTTCGCTTTCATTTCCCTTTTTCTTGTTTTCAATTCTATTTTTTTATATTTTCATGTCAAATATAAAAGCAAAACTGAAGTTGATTTCATTGGGATTATATCCAATTCTCAACATTTAAGTTCTTAGCCAGGATTTGCCAGCCAGGTTCAACATTGAAAGGTCATTACCCAATCAACATCACACTAACCTCACAGTCTCCCAGGCGGTTGCTGCAGGTATCTGGACAACAGTTCTTGGGGCCAAAGACTCCCTTACGATAACTGTCTCTGGAACAGGATTGTAGTCCATGGATGTCGTTACACTACAGTACTTCACCGGACGCTCCCTATCTTCTGTTCTGTATGTCATTGTGGTACTCTATCAAAATTAAAAGGAGTAACATATATGTTTTAGACAGGATGCAGAAATAATAATAATCTTTAAAAGTCCACTCATAATTTTATTTTATTAAGTTAAACCGAAAATGGAAATTCTTTTTGCCCAATTGATCGACGTTGCTCTATCTCTTATAGTTGAACGCCAAACAAGGTAGCAGCAACTCTTGCCTTTTAGCGTCTTTTGGTACGACGCGGCCAGGGTTCGAGCCCACGACCTCCTGGTTGTGAGACGGACGCTCTATTGACTGAGCCAACACACCGGTAAACACCGGTACTTGTTAAATTTATTTAACAAGCCGTTGAGTAAATTTGCATCCAGGACGCAAGTCTTATTTCAACCCCACTTGTTTCCATTTCTTTCTTTTTTATTCATGTACAAATATAAAGAAACTTCTCAAGGAAGCAACCAGAAACTTTTAGATCTTACTGTCAAGCATATTGCTTTACTTTTTTTAAATCCCTGTTTTCTTTTCTTTGTGGTAAACATCTTTTTTCTAAATCATAGAAAACTTGTAATAACCCTTGCTTGATTTCGCATTGTATTTCACCAAAAATACCTCACATAAATGATGTTTTTGTCATACATCTGTAGGATGCATTTTCTTGAGCTACTGGAGACAACTATACTATTACTACTTCAACATGTATCCAATGGATTTAGACTAGGATATTTAACAATTTTATGTGAAAAAGAAATTGTTTCCCTGTTACACATTTTATCACAGCATTACAAACTTGATTCCAAAATGGTTGAAATCTAATTCAGCTTTTTGAAACAAAGAATGAATCCTACTTACTTCTGGAGGATTATCTAGAGTTGTTTTGATGCTAGTGGCTGGTACTCCTCCATGAAATGAATACGTGGCTGCTTCTGCAATGGGCGGGTTGTCAAGTGTAGTCAATGGAATCTCTGCTTCGTGCTGCCTCCTGTAGATAGCCTTCTGTATCCTGAGAGGACTATGGTCCGACGTCACAACCGCTTCAACTCTTTCAATGGCACCATGCATGGTCATGCTGATAACATGGAAAGTACCGAGGGTCTGGGCGGCTAGACTCTCCAGGAACTCCTGCGCGGCCACTTCTGTGTGGAGCCCAGTGAGGTAGATGGCGTGAACCGGACGTCCTTCGCTGACCAGTGCGACTTGTTTGCGGATTTCCGTCGGCTGCTGGTCAGGTAGGCCGTCCGAGACGAGGTAGACGGCCTCGCAGACAGGGTCAGAGAATGCAACGGTGAGAGCATCGAGCGTGTTGGTTCCATCTGAGCAGGAGAGTTTGTTGACCCATTCGCTAGCGACCTTGACCGTCGGTGGTGTGCAGCGGACCATTCTATCCGCCCAGGGCGTGACCGACGATGCGAACTCAACCACATTGAACATGGAGTCTTTCTCTCGATGTGCCCTTGCAAGGAGGACCTCGTTCAGGTGATCTTTCACAGCAGGAAGGTAAGAGTACATACTCCCTGACGTATCAATGATGAAGGTCACATTCTTGGCATCGATCTCCCCGAACATTGTTTGAGATGCAAAGGTTGGAACAAGGTGTATTGGAGCCATGATGAGCTGAGGAGTGGGACTTGGAAAATTGTCTGCAAGCTTGGTGTCAATTAATCCTGTTGAATAATGACAATATAATGATATACATTTATGATCCATTTAAGAATTATATCTGTACAGTACAACAATAACAGTAAGGCCTTAGGGTCTATTAAACAGCTAAACTACATCTGTTTAAAATCTAATACATAGGACTAGATTTGAATACCAACTGTTAACTTTACCTTTACGGTATACATGTACCTACCAATTTACAGTTAAAACTGGTTGATCAAAACTAGCTAGACTACTCACTCCATTTAAAAATTAAGGAAAGCTTTCTTTTCTAATATAAATTGAACCAGGTCCAAATTCCTGCACTATTCCTACACAGGACTCGACCTATCACTCTCATTTTTTATCAGTCAAGTGTGTAACTTATATTAAAGTCTGATCGAAACACCGTCATGACCGTGGCACAAAGAACTTCGCGCATTGAGCTCTGTACCATGAGTTTACGCGCTCTCATTGGCCGATCCGCTCGAGTGGCTTTGAATTTAAGTGAGAGAGCTAGGGCCTACGTACTTAAGCGCAACTTGTTTAATATGGCAAAGTCAATACGTAATATTATGTCACAACACAGAGATTTTGACACGTCCTGCCTTAAACAGGTGACGAACTTCACACATAACTGACACACACGGCATTGCAAACACATAAAATAGAAAAATCATTTAACATCTCAGAATAAATTTCCAGTTTGTACCTTAAATATGACGAAAATGAGAATTGTCAAGCTTTATAAATAATAGGGGCGCAGCAAATGAATGCATGCGTACTTTCTCTTTGCCATGTTGAATCGATTACAACACGGAAGAATCAACGATACAACACGGAAGAATTGGGGTAAGACAAAAAATCACCCTCTGTTTCCCATCAAAGACTTCTTCAAATTATAATTTCAAGTGGCCTGCGAGATGCCCAGACTCCCAGAGGAGTCGAGCAACTCCCTTTGCATAGATCTAAGTTAGGTCTATTTTGAGATAATGTCGCCCAACCCGCTGTTTGAATCGTTTTCATATGCAGCCTCTGAAGCTCCGACGCCTTTGGCGTCGGCGTCGGAGCTTCCTGGAGTTAACCTCTCTCCAGCTCTCCGACTGGATCAACCGGCCCTTAAATTATATTCAGTCTTCAGAATTAAAAATAATCTGATCTCTCTGAACTCACAGTCACATGCAAGTCTCCCTTCTCAGTTGCTATTCTACTTTATACTTGTCCTCCATGTTAAACGTTCCACTTATAGACCTATCTAGAAAAATCTATGTGATGTCACTATGAACTCACCAATTCTTTACACCTGCACCAACTGCAGTTCTCCAAAGAAGAAGGTTAAACCACTCATGCATATCGCATGGATATGGAGAGAGAATGGAATGCATGCTCAGCTCTACACCTGTCTACGTTGGATTGTTATTGTTTATGTGCGTTGCCATATGTCTGAAAACGTGCATTTAAATAATAGACAGACAATGGCGTCGTTGTTATGTGTACTGTATAAAACTCAAGTGACGACAGTGTGTTCGATCCTCACTTCGCATTCATTTCTCATTATGCGAGTATTATAAATGATATCATTGTAATTGAACCTATGAATATTATTTATTTGAGAAAATAAAGACAGTTTTAGGCCCATCACTGTTGCGTGCTGTTTGGCGTTAGAGAATCGCGAGTAGCTGTCTACTACAAAATGCAACTGCCATTCGATAATTGATTGAATGTTCAATATCTGACGCAGAGGGCCAGTGAGATGTTGATAAAAAGATTGGACCGTAAATGTATTGCTCAATAAAAGAGGAGAGAAAGGGAAAGAAAGAAGAGGAAGGAGAAAAGAAAAGGGGGAAGAAGGAGATCGGGGGGGGGGGCGAAAGGGCCTTGCCTCCCAGGCTGTTGACCCCCCCCCCCCAATCAAAAAAAATAAGAGAGAAGGAAGGAAAGGGAAAAAAAAAAGGAAAAGAGGAGATACTGGCGTACTGATAGGGGGGGGGGGGGGCCTTGGGGGAAATCAAATTCAAACGTGGTTTATTTCTAATTCCACAACGGTGGATTACAAATAATGCTGAAATTAAATAATTTCCGAGATTTTCCCTAATTTTTTTTGTAAATTATACGTTTGTATGTGTTTGTTGGAAAATGACAAATTCCTAAATTTACAGCCAGGCAAGAAATATGATTCTTTAGATTCCTAGTCGCTCAGTGGGGGGGGGGGGGGGGGGGGTAGTGAGAGTGAGCACATTTTTTTTTTTTTTTTTGGTCCTCAACTTTTTTTTCATTTGCACCCCCCCCCCGTAAAAGGATTTTACATGATTTTTTTCTCAAGGGGGGGGGCCGGGCCCCCCGGGCCCCCCCCCCTGGATCCGCCACTGCCTACATGTCAGGGCCCGAGGTACGGCGGGGATCGGGAGCCCCGAGCTCCCCCCTCCCCTTCTCCCCCCTCCCCACTTATTTGAAAAAGTATATTTAAGAGATATAAAATAGAATAAGAGCAAGAAAGAAAGAATAGTTAACTGCCAGTGTTAAAAATAATGAGGCATCAAAATATGCTCATCTGACCGTGATTAATACCTAAAACCCCTAAGCTTCCGGGGGCTCTGTCCCCTGGATTTCACCTAGGGCTCTACGGCGGGCCCTTAGATGCTCATCTGACGGTAATTGAATGCCTAAAACCCCTGATTTTTTGGGGCTCCGCCCCCTGGACCCCACGCCAAATAGTGACCTGCCAGTGTCACAAAATAATAAGGTATGCAAAAAAATGCTCATCTGACCTTAATTAAACGCCTAAAACCCCATGAGCTTCTGGTGCCGGCTCCGCCGCCTCGACCCCAACAGGGGCCCTAAGACGGGCCCCTAAATGCTTATCTGACCGTAATTTATTGCCTTAAACCCTGAGCTTGCGGGGTTAGACAAGGTATCAAAATGTGTTTATCTGACCGCAGGCGCGTAGCCAGGGGGGGGGGGGGCGGTCCCCCCAAATCGGAAGAGGACGTAGGAAGAAAAAGGAGCAGACAAAGAACATCTTTGACATTCAGACAAGGATTAAGAGTATAGAGAACGGTACAACGCATCGTCTTCTCTCTCTAATAATTTAATGAAACGTCAAGGCGTCGCGCAGGAGGGGAGGGGGGGGGGGGGACTGAATTCAGACGAGGGTCCAGAGGCGAGAACGGTAATACGAATCTTTAATGATTTAATGAAACGTGAAGCTTCCGCGTTTTGCGCGGGGTGGAGGGGGAACTAAATTCCGATGA